>JAVIWC010001248.1:0-267830 GCA_031894815.1 Creontiades dilutus | reverse complement strand
GTTTCTACATGCGCTGTCTGATGTATGAATTTGTGGGTGATGGCATTCGAAGGGGACCATCTACCGACTAACCCGCACATTCTCTGCCAATTTCATCAAATTCGATTGAAATTCTGTAGGAATGAAGAATGTTACGAGGATCTGCAAACACATGGTCAGACACACGCACAGACAAACACGAAACGAATGTTGTATTTCGTAGTGCACCCGAGCTGTCGGTTTCTGTCAAGAGACCCTTGCACTGTGAACCCTGGCGAAATATAGGTATAAACACATACCTATCCAACTTCCCTATCATTACTGCGAGTGGATCCTTGACCGACCACATGTACTACGCACGTATGAGTTCGGCAAGTACCTGCATGATACATTGTGGGCTCGCCAATCGGCCGACTTAACCCGCACTACGAACGCGTGCGAATCATTCCACTCCTGGTTCAATAAAAACGTAGGGACACCACACCCAAACATTTACCTTTTCGTTTAACAGCTCCTGGAGGTACAAACGGAGGTCTACACCAAGATCACCTCTCTACAACAGGGAGACACAAGGCAGCCTAAGCCATCTAGACGTAAGGGAGTAGCGTGGGTTACAAAAATGATTGATACGAAGATGAATGGAGAAATTACGAACAATTTTTAAAACAAAATTTAAAGAAAAAATTGTCTAATTCCACCAAATACTGAGTTACAAAGTTAAATCGATTTCGACTGTTAGGTCATCATCAGTAACAAAATATAACTAAATGTGCAGTTGAGAGAGCTCATCTTATATAGTCTCAGAAGTGAAGGGAGCTTGAATCCTATTGGACAAGAAAAGTGAAAGGGGGCGGGAGATACAACCAATGAACAAAGTGAAAGGGACTCAAACAGATGTAAGGGTAACATTTTGAAGCGGGGGGACCAAGTTATTGGAGAAATGAACCCACCAATGGTGAAACGCTCTGAGGGATGACGTCATTTACCTGCTTTATCGCTTCTAAGTATCTCAAATTTTTCAAGAACATCCAATATGCTTCCTTTAGGACAAAAATGAAGAAATTCTACCAACTGTCTATCTGCCAAGTCAAAATTGAAATTATGGCTAGATTCCCTAAGGTGACTGGCAAACGCAGAATCACCTTTGCTGTCTTTATAATCTTTCTCAAGTTCCTTGATTCTTTCCTTAAATTTCCTACCCGTCTGACCGCAATACTCAAACCCACATGAACATTTCAATTTATAGACCCCACACCTATCTTGAGTTTTAATCTTATCTTTCACAGAACCTAATGATGATTTTAAATTATTTTAATTTTTAAAACCTGCCTTAAAACCCCTTGACGTTAAAATTTTACCAATTTTATCAGAAATTGCCCCATAATAAGGAATACTTATCCGTTTTCTATCTTCAGCCAAAACCTCTCTACTAAGATTAGATACCCCTTCCCTACTCTTTTTTCTAAGAACCCTACTCCATATCCTATCGATGAGATTTTCTTTGTAGCCATTACTTACTGCTATGCTTTTAATTGTTAATTATTAATAATGAATTAAATATGAATATAAGTATTCGAGAAATTACGGAGTATACGATTTCATCCAAGAAGATGATCAACGAATAGCAAGTCGTTAGGTGATTGGAACCCGGCGATTCTGCACATATCGAATCGCTTATGCACGGTGATTGGATCTCGAAGACAATAAATATGAATTTCGACAAGATTTCATGTATGTGACTTATAATGTAAAAAGATTGGAGATAATTCATTCCTTATGGCTTAATAACACTGTTATTATCATTTAAATGATTAACAGGAGTACAATCTGGTTCTTAGCGACCGACCCAACAGTTCTGCCCCCCTCCGCCTCCGCTCAACACTCCTTCAACTGACCCTCGGGTGGGCTCCTTCCGACCTTTGTTATCCCGGCATCACCACTTTTCCGTCCGCCCGAGGGGGTCATTCGCGTACCTGCCACCTCGGTAAGCACTAGCCTCTCTGGTGCTCTGGTTGAATCTGCAGAGTTTTCCAGGGAGTTGGTTATGCTTAGTAAGTACCGTTTATGAACACAGTATGCGCTCACGTAAACCCTTGTTAGCCCCCCCCCCCCCCCTCCAGCCGTAGCTTTCATCTCTGTTTACTAGCTCCCCTCCTCTAAGCTAGAATCCCATATTTGTAGGTTGCATAGGCAATTTTTCATCTTCGGTACTTAAATGTGTAAAATTAATCATTTAAATGATCTGCCTGTAGAACCATAGAGGTCCCGCTTTTTTTAATGACAGAGACTACTTATTTATGATTGATTTGACATAGCATGCTATGACAAAGCAGGCTTCTTGTGCTACATATGTTATGGCGACAAAGAGTTTGGACTCATTATACTAATTGTACATGATTGATAGGTAGTAAAATATACTGTTTACAATAAAACGATGTCGGTAGCAAACCATCTTACATGTTGCGAAAGCGAGGGACGTGAACACCAAGAGGTCCATGGCGTATTTCAATGAACTTCACTTTGTCCGATCGAACGACGAGGAATCCGGTCTTCCAACAGGATAAAACGTTCACTAACTGCACAAACACATTCGACTCCCAACGCGTGACTGAGCTCGAAGCTGATTTCCGTCGGTTCGAATTATTTTTTCCTTGGCTAATCACCGGGAGGGAATCCCCTTGAACACCCCCTCCAACCGCAGATGGTTCGACCTTTCCTATCTTTCCTCCTTGCTGTCAGGATCGCATCGTAATTTCATGATTGGAAATCCGCGAGTGTAATTTTGATATAAATTACCGTTCCAAATATAAACCAATCTACCGAGTTGGTTAGGGGCTCTAATTTCCTCAGTTATCTACCTCTGACCGAGAATTAACCGAGAAACGCTGCAATTATTGTATGGTTCATTTTCTGTATTAGATAACCATTCTTCGCAGATCACTGGTTTACAGATAATTATCACACATTCTTACATCATTAACACTGATAAACCTATAAACCTAGTGATATTTAAGAAAAATAACTTTCAGTCGAAGATGATTAATTAATCGGCCTCATGAAACTGTGCAACGAAAGGGAAACGTCCCTCTTACATTAGTCGTAAGGAAACAAGTAGCAACTCTGTCAGATTTATAAATTTTTTGTCCCCGCTGGCGGAGTCGGTAGGACCCAAAACAATACGATGGGACATACCTTCCCAGTCTAAGTCACATTAAGTTATTGATAATTTGAAAATTTCTAGATTATCTCGAAAGATGTAGAATATAAGCTTGTTAGAACGACGAACGGCAGAAATGCCTCGAAAATTTGGTGGATAAATCACAGGTACTGCATTACGATTTCAACTTCAAAGTACATTGTTGAGCCAAACATCCTTTAAAGACATTACTGTATCCATCAAGAATATTGTTGTACATTGAATCGCTTACTTGGCCATTCAATGACAGCCCGATGAACCAGGCCCTATTTCTGGCACGTTCTTCACCCCAGCACATTAGGGCATGCTCTTTCAATGACATTGAAACGAACTGTCTCCAATTTACCCAGTTTTTCACAATCTAGATCGACAAATCCCCGGTGTGGAAAATTCTGAACCACAAAATGAAGTAATTTTTAAAACTGATGGTTTTGTCATCGTTGGTTCTAATTGCAAAAATGTGAAGTCGTCAAACGATATGCAATTGGTTTGGCTCTAAGTATCCAGTTGGCATTCCATTATTTGACCAATAATTTCTACTTCAATGTAGATATGTCGCAGACACATTGCGGAACCCGAATCTTTCGTAAAGTGCCTAGGTGCTTCACGAAAATTCGTTTGAAAATTCCTAATTCGTAAAATGCCGAGGAGTTTCGTGAAATGCCTCGGAGTTACTGGAAACGCCTAGGCACTTCTTGAAGCTACACTCGCAGGTCCGGCAGATGGTGAAATGTGAACAGTTGAATGCGAAACAGTCTCCTTCTTTTCGTTATTTGAGGGTCAAGGGATGTCAAAGTGCCTTTGCAAATCAAATAAAAGATGCCAGTCAGCAAAGTGTGCTTGCTACAAAAAAAAGTCAAGTGCAATAGTCGCTGCCACGACAGTGCGACCTGCAAAAATAAGTAATAAATTTTATTGCTAAAACAACTCATTTTATTTAGGCATAAAGTGACACCATTTTTTGACGATGCCTAATAAACTTTTGTATTGTTACAAATTTTGTCGTTTCTTCTCTTTTCCTCAATCCCACTGACCTTCTGCAGGAATTTCAGGGAACGCCTAGGCGTTTCGAGAAAAGCCTAGGCACTTCATGAGATTATTCGATCACAACTAGACACTTCGTGAAGTACCCCACTCCGCAATGTGCCTGCGACAGATATCATTTGTATCTGAGTCATTGCAGCTCAATTTACATATAAAATACGCACAATCGTCAGTTTCCTCATAACCATGTTAATGATCCGTGTTAAGCAATCTTACAGATTGAATCGGGGAATGTGTTCCGGCACTCATCAACTCCTTCAAAAGGTTAGACAATATGTATGGCAGGTCTGCCGGTTCTAAACGTATAGCGAGTAGAAGACCATGTTGAAATTGATACAAGATTATTAGGTCGTTCTTCTGCGACTACCTTGAACATTCTAGGACCACGAGAACCGGACAAAATTATTCTTGGGGATTTTGTGTTTGCCCATGGACTGAGTGATGTATTGAGTTGTGAGCATTGAAGCTCATCGGATCCCCTCCTACATTCCAACCAAGTTTCCATAAGTTTCATAAAAGCTGTAGGAATAGTGCTTGTTGACTTAAGACACACAATCCTAGTAATCCCTTCAACCCCAAGTTGTTACTGATGATTCAGGAATCGCAAGGGTTTCACCAACTTTCGTCTCATTTGAGAAAAATATTCGAATGATTGTTAAATCCATTTTGCTCCGAGTCTACCTACAGGTAGCGGAAGCTTTGTATTCAATTTTGGAAAATGAAAAACCTTCTTTCTTCCGAATCAAAATTTGCATTCGCATTTAGCGTTTTAGAGCACCCTTAACAACTTTCGTTTCTTGTCTGTTGTGTGTCAGAAAATCCTTGTAACAAACTTGATTGGTACAGTGTTAATTCGATTTTAATGAAATGTTGAAGGAATGTACGGCGTAGGCTGTAGATGGTGCCGCACGAATTTCATTGCGCTAAAGTCAACATTCCAGTATGCACATGAGCAAATGTAAAATCCATAAAGCATCATTTTCTCGAGCTTGGCATTAATTTTTTTTTTTTTTTATACAGCCATATATATAGTTATTTATCTTCTATTATTTCAAATATATACATTACATAATTTCAAAAATATATAAATTTCTTTATATACAGAATAATGGTTTTGCTGAAGTAAAGTCATATAATTGAAGGGATTTAACACTAATTTGGTGACACTTCTTAAAAATTCTTCTCGTTGCACCTCATAGTAACTGCACTCCATAACTATATGTTCGAGAGACCCACTTCGATGCCCACAGCAGCTACATTCTGCCGATGGCTTCTTCCCGATGAAAAACAGGTACCTGTCGCACATCCCGTGGTTCGCTCTCAGTCGGCACATTGTTCTCCCAAAGTCTTTAGAAACTTCCCTTCGAATTAACCAGGGTCTACGAGGTGGCACAGGCTGAATCTTCTTGTAGAATGTCCCTCCTTCGGTATTTGTGAATTTGTTCTGCCAATCTGCCCAATAATACTTAAGAATGGAAGGGAAATAATCCTCGACCTCGATATTCATCGATAGCCTCTGACCTTCACTTGCTCCATGTTTGGCCATTCCATCGACGATTTCGTTTCCCCGAATCCCCACATGAGCTTTCACCCACAACAGTTTGACATCTACTCCAATCAATCTACAGGCATTGAGCAGATGGAGTAATCTGGTCATCAATCCATTTGAAGCTCTACTGAATGATGTTGTACCGATTTTTTGTAGGGAAGACAGAGAATCAGAGCATACAACTTTCGTTGTCTCCACGTCCTTCTCATTGACTAAAAACTCAATGGCTTTGGTTATTCCCACCATTTCAGCGTGGTAGCTGGATGTCATCGGAGGCAGTTTGAAACATTCTCCACGCTCTTTTCCCTCGTTCCAAAATGCACACCCCACTGCATCACGGCACTTTGACCCATCCGTAAATATCAATTCAAAGCGAGGCCACCTAGCTCTCACGAACTCGTTGAGCTGTTCATTAATTCCTCTCCTTGAGTCTATTTGATTTTCGTTCACGGTGAAACGCCTAATCCTTACGGGGGTTATTAGTTCTTCATACTCCAGCATGAATCGAGAGGGGCGCATGTGTACGAGGGAAAAATCGAAAGATTCTTGTACGTAACTGTTAACCAACAAAGGAGTCTTTCGAATGTGCATGTTTTCAGAGGTCATATCGAAAATGGTAAGCCTGGTAATGTCGTTTAGGACCCTGCTGTTCCGTGATCTTTGTCTCAACACGTATCTGTCCGACAACATTTGTGCCCTGCTTGGAATGTTATTAAAACATCTGCTAATAATACTATTGTGGGGGTGTAAAAATCCTATACATTGCCGCAAATCATTTATACTGGAGCCTTGATATTTTTACAACATTTGTGTCGCTTGCTTGAACATAGAAAATCGAAGCGTAGTCTATTATGGCACGGATCGTCGCTGGTAGTGGTAGAGGATGCACGAACTTGAAATCCATTTAAGCCACATTGCTAAAGTATTCAGCCGATTTTAATGAAAGTTGCAGGGGATGATAGGGTTAGACTATAGATGGATCCCTGTCAATTTCGACGTTCAAAAATCAATAATCACTTTGTAACATTCACTTATATTATTCACACTTTGTAATATTCAATATTAGTAAATTTATAATATTCACTTTGCCCAAACATTTTGGGTGCCCAGTGGTCACAGCTTTTCATTATCGTAGCTATTCATGATTATTCATAATTTACCAACTTGAACCCAATGTTGAGTGACTAAGGTCATTTAGATTATAGAAATGACAAAATAATACAATTTATCAATGGGCAAGTTTGCTATATCGGAATTTTTAATCTAAAAAATTGATTCTGTGCACTTGAAAACTCGTGACTTGAATTTACAGGGCAAATCTGTGAATGTTTTGGACAGAAAACCTGATAGAAAGAAAATGATTGACGCGGTAGGTGAACTGCCCTGGGTTTCTCCTTCACGTGGACAAGGGGGTTCCCTTTTGCTGTAATTATCTCTCTTTACACAGCCATTTCGGCCAGTTCCAATCATCCGATACCCTTCGCACTGCTACTTTTTGGAAATCTCACGGCAAGTTAAATCAAATGAAACTGGTGATATCGGTCATTGTTATCATCGTCATTTTTATGTGTGATAAAGAAATTATTCGTGACACCCGAAGACTCCACATGCCCGCTAGTCCGACGATTATTCAACTTTTATGATCATGTCCGGATGAACTATCCCTGAAAAATTGAGCAGAATTCGTTGAGTTGTAACGGTGAGTGTTGCGTTCACTTATTCGCAATAGCTTTAGCCAATCTAATCGCAACAGTAGATGTGTGTGGAAACGACCGACAAAGGGTTAAACGGGTTAACAACGAAATTCTTTTGATACCAAAAAATTAAATTCGTTATACTCTGGTTCATCATTTCCAATAATAAGCCTTAGTGATTATACAGCAAACGTTATTTATAATCCCCTCAAATTTCGTCATTTTAAAGTTCAAGGTGCCTAGATTCGAAATATGCAATGTCCATTCGCCATATTGGTCTTAAATGCCTTAAAAATAAGGTGAAAAATCCGTTCTTGAATTTCCATTAGGGATTTTGTTGGTCCTGATGTCTATCCAGGCAAATCGCCTCAGATGCATGCGTGCTATGAGCCAAAAACTGCTCAAAAATACCGTCTTTCGAGGTTTTTGCTCGAATAGGCAAGTTGAGTTCCTAGTAATATTTGATGGATTCCTTTAACGGGTTTCAGATCCTTAGAAATTTATCTATACCAAATAATTCCAATTTCTGAAACTAACAGTGATTGCCAGCATTTAAAAAAATAAATTTTGAACATTATAAATCTATTTATTTGACCGCGTAACTTAGAATAATAAATCAACTCAGGATGCTAGCTGGCAAGTATTAATATTGTGTATACGATCATATGTATTCAATAAAACATCGCAATTTCATTTATCATATTTAACTAGACAAACAGGTGGTGTGTTGTATTTAACGTTCATGTATTGGAGTCGTAGAATCATGATTTTTACGGTAATCCTACAGGTGGTCTTAGACTCCACATTGTACACTAGTGAGTACACGATACTTCACCAAAATCCAAATATTCAAGATGATTGAATTTTTACTGATACTTCGTCAAAATTTGTCTTATGAACTGTTTTAAAGGTTGTTACCAAAATGAAGTGCGTACCTTTAGATAGGGCAATCTATCAACTGTTTGGAGGTAAAGTCACTCCCAACCAAATCCAGCCGGTAAACTTCTCATGTCGGAGAATCAACCACCTTCGGAAACATTACACATGCAAGAGAGTTGAACATTGAATAGTTGTTCTATTGGGTTGGTTAATAAAGGATGAAGGATTGGTTAACATACCAATAAGAGGCAAACAACTTTATTGATATAAATAAATCTAGGATTTCAACATAGCTGAAGTATTACATTCTTTGTTCATTAACGTAAAATTATAAAGGTTGAATGATAGTACACATGCAACAACCTCTTAGTCAACTAAGTTTGTTTTCAAGAATGAAAGATAAAAAGAGGAATAAATAGTTTTAAAGTAAGCACCTAGTTTAGATGTTTAAATTAGTTTACATTTAAGACTATCACAGTATGTAAAGGAATGATGAAATGTGATGATGATTGTTAGGACAGATTAGATCAATGAATGAATGTTGCAATGAAATCAGTCATAGTGGTAATTTTCGTCATGATAAGGAAAGCGAGACAATTCATTGATGGCCACGGGTCTTGTTTCGTGGTTCAGTACACAATCAGTGAAAGTTCGATCAAGATGCATGTAGGTACTTAAGAAACGTAAAAAAACCACCTTGAAATCCCGCTGAAGACATTAATTTCAGTCAACCAACAGAGGGGGTTCGAGATTCCACGATAATGCTCACAGCTCGAGCGACATGCATGCTGAATCAGCTTAGCTGAAGACTAACGAAGACTTATCACCCTTTGTGTTTACCGGTGTGAGCAGGTGGAGGATGGCCGTGCGATGCTGATGCAGATACGATCGGTTTCCCGGACCCTTGAGGGTTCGAGATTCGGGCTACGAACACGACCGTGCTCGTGATTTCGTCCTCGATGTACACGATGAACGGGTGAGTCGCCTCAAAATCGACGATGTGCTCTCCGAATTTACTAGTAAGATCGACACCTGCGAATGTAATGATCAAACCATGTGAAGTAACGATTAGACCTCTATTCTATTAGGTGTCAAAGAATCAGGATTAGGGTTGTGTGGTTAGGACAATTTCAATGACATGGGAAAACCCACACTCCCTCTAACCAAGGGTGGAGGAGATTGAAAGCCAGTAACCCCATAACTGACCAGTTCATGAAGTGAAGTAATGATTATCCCTCTCTTCTATTAGGTTTCATAGAAGGAGGATTAGGGTTGTATGGATAGGACAAGTTCATTTACTTGAGGAAAACCCACTCTCCGTCTAACCATGGGTGAAGGAGATCAGAAGCCAGTAACCCCATAACTGACCAGTTCATGAAGTGAAGTAATGATTATCCCTCTCTTCTATTAGAATCAGGATGTTGTAAGAATCAGGATTAACCATGGGTTGTATGGACAGGACAAGTTCATTTACTTGAGGAAAACCCACTCTCCGTCTAACCAAGGGTGGAGGAGATTGAAAGCCAGTAACCCCATAACTGACCAGTTCATGAAGTGAAGTAATGATTATCCCTCTCTTCTATTAGGTTTCAAAGAATCAGGAGTAGGGTTGTATGGACAGGACAAGTTCATTTACTTGAGGAAAATCCACTCTCCGTCTAACCAAATCTCTTAAAATCATGCTTTGAGCGGAATCTGACCATCTATTTAAGTATTCTTATTTTTTTATCAGCTTGTTCAAGTTTTTGTTGAAAAATTGACATTTTTGAAGGTTATTTCGCCGTAGCGCAACATTTTGAGGGGTGAACGGCAATTCTGACTTTAGATTCGTTTTTACCACAGCTAAATACGTACGGAAAACCTAATCAGAATATTAGTTCAGAACTTTTTTTTCGAGGGCTGTGTAATAGTTCTCAATCGACATGAAGTTATGAACGAATACGTGTGGGACACATTTGAAACAGCATATGCCATATAGATTTCACTCAAGCACAGATAAAATGAATGTTGCTTACTCGTTACGACTGCGGCAACTGTTCCCTGCTCATTAATTTCTAACGCAGCCTTCTGTATCACATTTGAAACGACCAAATCTTTGTTCGATTCAGCGATCCCACTCAAGTCGGCATTCGGTGAAAACATGTCTTTCAGCCCTAGCTGAAATATTTACAGACAATCAAAATAAAAAATGAAAATAATTGACCACATATATTTCTTAAAATTAAAAAGTCAGAATGTTTTATGATTATGGTGGCTGCATACTTCTCTGAGAACTGGCGCCAAGCTAACGGAATACTCGAAGTCGAATCGTGGAAGTTTAATTTGTACAGAAATAGGCTGCATTTCGGCCGTGGCTCTCCTCACTTTTTCTGGGGTCATTGCTTTGACTAAATCGACCAATCCCGCTTTCTTGTCGAAGGGAAGCATAATGTACATGGCGAATTTTCCACCCTGAAAACCAACAAAAAGTTCCATAAATTATGTTTCACATCATTCCACAATTGTGTATGAACAGTCTTATAAATGCATCATTAAAACCCCTCAATAGGATGAATCAACGTTAAAAAACGCTTCAAATTCTTTCACTGGGGTTTATTATTCAATTGGCTTGCGTTCATGATTTGAATTTCTACTAAGCTGTAGAGTGTGCGCGTTTCGCAGGATAGAGCGATTATTGAATTTCAGGAGGCACACAAATATGATCAACTGATCAATCCAAATAGGCATTTTGGTTGAGAAGAGATTTACGCGCTCGATGCATATCTCCTGAAATTCAATAATCGCTCTATCCTGTGAAACGCGCACACTCCGGAGGCACACTCCGAAGCTTAGTACAGATTCAAATCATGAACGCAAGCCAATTGAATAATAAACCCGAGTGAAAGAATACTTATTTACCCGAGTAATAATATTGAATAATAATCCCCAGTAATAATATTTACCTATATATTATCAACGTTTCATGCATATCAGAATGCGTCAACCCGTGTATCGGCTATAAACTACAAGTATCCACATCGGCTATCACTCCAGTAACCACATTCACTACAACTCGACGCTATCGGCATCCCTAGGTTACAAACAAACAATAATAAACCAAAAAACGCAAATGTTGACACCATAAATCGGGCCATACATCGGGAATGGTTTGACCTACGGACGTGGGGAAGGGCTCATTCGATTCCTCATGGTATGTTCTTCAAATAATAGGTAAATATTTAGGCCGATTCGACTTGTTTTGAGGTTTTTAGGGATTTTACAAAACCTTGACAGCCCTTAAAGGGCACTTTAAATTGAGTGAGGGAGCTGGCTCAAGAATTGGGGCGTCGTCGGGCCAAGATGGATTTTTCCTGAAAATTTCAGATCTTTTGCTCCAGCCATTTCGGAGATATCGTGCGTACGGCGTACGCAGCATATCTCAGGCGTGGTCAGCACCAAAACCACCTCAATTTCTTGTAGATTATGACGCCCTTATGCTAGCAGTTCAGGTTACCTCTTACAGGAAGCCACGCGAGGTGCGCTTGGCTGTGCTTTCATTGATATTTCCAATCAATTTCAAGGGAAATTTCGACTACTCAACAGTGTTCTAGCTTTACAGCAGAAATAGTAGCCATCCTTCAAGCGCTACACTACATTATTTCCAATTCAGGGACAATTAATTCCAACATTGCTCTGTTTTCCGACTCGTTGAGTACCTTAACACTTTTGAAAGGAGATGGTCCTCGGAGGGCAAGAAATCCGCTGATTGGCATAATTTTATCATAATTGCTGCATATTACACAATCGGGGATATCTGTCGAGTTCATCTGGGTCAAGGAGCACATCGGTATTCATCATAATGAGAAGGTAGACCGTTTGGCAAAGGATGGAGCAACAAGCTGTTCATATCCACTGGACTTGTCTTGAACGTCTTTCTCTGTATATAGCTCCATGACTTCTTAGTTAGTTCGACGTCTCCAGACGAGTTCCTCGACATCGTAGGTCCCACCGAGGATTCTCCGTAGCACTTTCCTCTCAAAACGGCGCAAGCCCTCTTCCAATGCTTTGGTAAGGGTACATGTCTCGGAACCTTAGGTAAGGACTGGCTGATCAAGGTTTTGTACTTCAAAAGATCTACCCACTATGTTATCTAGACGAGGAAGCTATGTGTCCCACCCAAATTGAAATTCAATAAAACGTCTCAGACATAGAAAGATAGTGAATTAAGGGAATAATGAATGAAGAAAGGGGATTCCCTTTTGACTTTTTCTGACTGTGATATTACGAATCTCAATCAATCACTATAACAGCAACACACACACACACACACACACACACACACACAAAAAAAAGAGCATCCCTTTGTTAATTTTCTAGTGATACCAGTATTTGCATAGGTATCTACTGTTTCTTTTTCGCATTCAAACTTTGAATCTCTCCTTGCAACCTATAAGGAATCGCAAAGTTGACCATACCATTTAGAAAGGTGATTAAATGTACATGTTTTCTCGAAATTGACACCTTCAGCAGGTTTTTTTGGAAATGTAGTTAATGTATTTTCAACAGCCCAATTTTAATTAGGTAAATTTAAAAAAAACGCGCAATGTTTCAACTACAATTGCTCACCTTGCGGGTTCATTTTAAATTATGAAAGACCACTAGGCGTATAGAGAATAAACGTCAAATCCAAAAATATGGTCAAAAGTTGAAAACAAATTGTTTTAAAGTAGAAGAATATGGATTTTTACGGCCAAAAAACTTGTTCTTGTAAATTAAAAAATCCTTTTAAACATCTAATCTCTCGCGCTGATTATGATGGAAAGGTGCGATTGATGGCATTCTTTTCCAATTCTTATGTACTTCCACCCGTATTTTCGTCGGACACACTCGGAATGGTAGACCAACCACTCTGTAAAATGTGGCAGATTACCTTGATTTTGGTGTTTACCTAATGCCATTCGGCGATGGATCACTGACCTGATACGGTAGTCTGACGATAGAACATTTGAGATCTCCGGACTCGATGTAATCCAAATTATGAACGGCGTTCATGAAAGGTACAGTGATGGGGTTCACTCCGTCGACGTAGAAAATGTCATCTTTTGTTTGGTTCAGCGGAAACTGGTTCTGCCAAAGACCTTTGAAGTACAGGGCGTTGACTAGAAGAAGTACAGTGTTCTCCCTCGAATCAACTGTGGGAATAAGATGTAATCATATATTTCAGCTGTGACAGTTAATTGGCGCACAACCGACTCTATCCACAATTCATTTTGATGTATTCGGAAACTGCAATGCACCACGTTCGTGTACTTCGACAGAAATGAGGAAGTGATTCGCAACTCATGGAAAAATTGGCAAAAACTTATATGAACTGCAATTCAAAGAAAATTTTGTATCATCCGGCTATATTAAAACATTGCTAAGTATTACACGATGGTCTGCACTTGACAACCCTCCCACATCTACGGCTATTATCATTTAAATGATTAAGAGGAGTACAATCCAGTTCTTAGCTACCGTACCGACAGTCCCCCCCCCCCCCCGCTCAACACTCCTTCAACTAACCTTCGGGTGGGCTCCTTCCGCCCTTTGTTATCCCGGCATCACCACTTTTCCGTCCATCCCGAGGGGGTCATTCGTGTACCTGCCCCCCCACCAGGCATTGTAGCTTTCATCTCTGTTCACCTCCCCTCCTCTGAGCTAGCCCATATTTGTAGGTCGCATTTCTTCTGTTTATTTAAATCAGTGTTTTTCAACCGAATCGCCCCTCTCGCAATTCATTTAGAGCCTAGGGGGGTCGCGAGAGGTCGAATCCCATATTTGTTTATACAAGACATAATTTGGAGACTTAAATAAAAAATTATTACAAATTACATATTTTTAACATACATGGAAAAAAGGGTTGGGGGGTCGGAAATATTTTTTTATACTAGGGGGGTGTGTCAAAAAAAGGTTAAAAACATTTAAATGATCTGGCTGTAGAACCATAGAGGTCTACTGTCCCATTTTTTTAAAGTAATCTAAAGTACATTAGTCAAACTCGGCGTCTCAATACATTGTAATTGTGTAATAGCTTTCACACAGGAGCTCAATTTTTAAGTCCTCCAGCGTATGTCGACTTGAAAAGTTATCACTTAAGCTTTTAGCAACTCCATTTCGAAATCCATTTTAGAAACACAAGTTTGTAGTTATCAGGCAGCAGGATGACTTCGTCATAAATATATAACTTCGAAAATACCATCGCTATCTATCTAACACAACTCTGAAGCAACGAAAACTTATATCTAAGTACAAAAAATGGTGCAATATCCTGCATGTTGGCATAGACGAAAAACATACATATAGAACAACTGAAATGTAACAAGATGAAGAAAACATCGCTCTTGTACGGAAATATATAGAGATTAAACGTTATAATAAACTCACTATGAAAAGGAGTTCTTGAAGATATGACAGTGATATTGCGATATTGCATTCAGCGATATTCAACATTTAATATTTTCAATATTGAGATTTTATGTCTTTACTTTGCTACATAAACAAGAAAATGTAACGCGGACAGTCACGAAAATATTTCTGATGGTTTTCGCTCACAACCGATTCGTTGCTACGGATCATTATCTACGACATTTGTGATCGTACAAAACTCGTTCACCACTCATTTAAAGCTGTTGATTTACTTAATGTTGTTACGTTAACCCCTGGACATTCGGAACCTCAGTGACCACCCGATAGAACCATATTGTTTACTAACTGCGACAGTCCTGTGAGTGGTGATATTATGTCTTTACAGTTTACCATTCGTTGCTTCGGAACCTCAGTGACCAAACGATGGAACCATTACATCGCAACCATCAACGAGCACAATCTAACGTAGTTATCATTGGTCCTACAGAACGGCACTCGTTGGAACTAGTGCGCGAATATCGTTTACGCAAATAGCTGCTTATGAATACTACATTATCCACAAATGAAATTGGAATTGGCGAGGTACGTGATACATTTATCGAGAAGCTTCATTCTCTCCTTGACGTTGAATTTGATAAGCGTTTCACATCAAAACTAGCCTCCAATTGGAAGTACGTGGTGTGTGTGCGGGAGGGAGCGCGAAGACATAAAATGTCTCTCGTGTTCATCTTTTATTTAGAAAATCTAACAAATAATCCGTAATTTGGTACTTTCTGACTTTTTGACAGAATAGCCCTCCTCGATTCTCCAACCAGAGCGTTCCCCTCCTTTTTATCTTCATTATTCCCATTATTATCTTTAGATTTTCTAAATAAAAAATGAATATTAAAATTGCTGCGAACCGTCATCATTTTGTGAGTCACCCAGACCCGAGGATATTGCGAAGGGCGATCGGGAGTGTCACCATGTATTGGATTCTTCGTGAAAAAATGCTTGAAATTCAATCCCAAACTCATTTTTCCATGACGAGCTATTTTTCGCCCTGTAACGTCAATTTTGACGTGTGACTACGTTTTTCAGGTCTAAAACGCAACTTTTTCCTCCAATCAGCAGGATTATGCCATTGGAAAGCTGTAATTTTGGCGCAGTTTTTAGGTTTACCGGCAATATTTTATTGTCTCGAATTATTTGGAGATTATAAGCTTTCAAAAACGGAGTGTTTTCGAAGTTCAAGTTGCTTTATTCCCCGTAAAATTCAACTGAACAAAATTCACTTGGTATTAAGGAGATAGGAAATTTTACTCTTTACAATGATTACTCCTCTCTATACAATTCATGATAAAAATAACTCATCATTTAGGAAATTAAAAATATTTAGATGTAAGTTTTTCATGAAATTCATGATTAAAAAATGTATATTTTTATGTAATAAGACTAGCTATACTTGCTTTCGGAGAGAAGGTGTTTAATGTGGCCCCTGGTCACAGTTTTCGCCCAAGAGTTGATTTTAGCCACGGCTTCCGAAGTTTTTTGGAAGTCGATGCTCTCAATGCTGCCGTTATACAAGGTTTTGATTCTTTGCTCAAAAGCTGGAGCTGGCTTGGCTTCATCGTCAATGAATAATTTAGTCCCTACTGCAATGTCGTAGCCCTCGTGCGATGCCTGAAAAATTGGTCATGATTATAGTAAGTGGGTACGTAATCAGTATTGGTACATCATTCATGTTTAAGCTTTTGTTGTGTAAGATGTGAACGTGGCTGCATTCACAACATTAAAGATCACATAAAGGAATCAACCTCTGAGATTTTTAGCGATAGAAATTGTTGATGTTAGGGCCATGATTTGGATATTTGTATGAGGTAGGTACCTACTTATCTTCCATTTGGTACGATTAAAGAAGAGTTGCACAAACATGAAGGGCACAGGAAAAAAGCAAGTAAGTCACTTTTTCCGAAAAAATCGAGTTTTTTGTATCATTCAATTCAGGATGGAAAGACGCACCTTTTGGTATCCTAAAACAGGGGACCCATTTAGCCAAGACCTTAAGGGTAGCCGAAGAATTGCCGTACGGAGAAAGAATCGTGTAAGTCAAGCGGTTCAGTGACTAACCCGCTAAGTCACAGCAATGCTGTCATGGGCTCATGGACTTGATAACATAAAGATGACATCCCCGATTCGTGTTCATTCGTATGTGGAATGTGACAAGAATGTAGAAATCCGGAATTTAAAAACTCCCATGGAAACTCCAACAGATTTCAAGATAATGATGGGAAATTCCAGGGTAAAGCCCCCGCCATTTATGGTTGTCCCAGTGACAAGCGAAATAAAGACCTGGACGAAGATGATGGAGGATTTTTACATTGAAAAATATCCATTCAAAATACAATCCATTAATGAATTTTAAACCACTTCCTCGAGTAAACTTTAGTAAGGCATCGGGCAACTTATAATGGTGAAATTATTTCGAGCATAATACGGCGAAAAATTACCTCACAATAGCTGGAAGGAGGAGAGTTCAAGCTCTCCACACGTCCTTAAGATGGAGAGTCCCTAATCGTTTTTATTGATACATGTAGCTTATTTCAAGCTTTTCTATCCCTAACGAATCAAAATAAATTCACGACCACTATTGATGATTTTTTCAGGTCCCATTCGCATTTCAGCGGATAAATACAAGGATATTCCAAGCCTTTTAAAATCCTGCAGACCTGATTCTTGGATTTCTTTCGTAAACTAGCACACCACTGAATTAATGAGGATAAACAGGAGTTTCATATTTAAAATTCTACCCATCAGAACACATCATCTATATAAAATATTTAACTGAAAACAATATGAATATATATACCGTGAACTATTGCAAAATTTGCATTTAATGCCGACAAGGAATCCTATTACAGAAATATCTGTTTTTTGTTGGTTATTTCCTGGTAACAAGGGAAGTTAGATCTTAAGGCGTGGAATCGCTCTCAAAAAAAAAAGCTTGACGTGTCCGTCCGCCGTAAGCGCCGTCCGCCGTACGCCGTAAACGGCTGGACTTGAAATTTTCAGGAAAAATCCATAACGCCCCAATTCTTTAGCCAGCTTTCTAACTCAAATTGAAGTTACTCTACAACAAATCGAAAAATGGCCGGTTCGTATTGTAGCTTGAATGTTTTAGTAAATTTTGATGTTATTCGAATATTTTTCAAGGTTGAAAATGATTAATGTAGAGCTTTTTGAAATTTAAATTTAGTTTTTCTCGTTTTCAAGAATAAGTGACTTACCCGCTTTTTTCCCTGCACTCTTCATACGCTAATTCATTTTAACCAAAAAGACTCTGGGTTTAACTGAAATAAATTTTTTTGTTTTAGCCTAAAGGCATTGCAAGGAGTTGCATATAGTACTTCTTAATAAATTAAAAAGGTACTTATACCAGCAAATAGATAAAATAAATAAAACCGACAAAACATGGTCTCTGATCAATATAAAATATTTTGACATCATCCAAATGACTTTTGGAATCTTCCTAAAAGAAAATGAAAACACTCACTTCACTAGTTACAGCTTCATATAGTACTACATAAATAAAAATCATAAAACATCAATTCAAAAACCTTCATTAACAATCATTTGCCGCTGCCTGACGGCCGTCGGAATGAACGCATTTAATTTTTTTTATAATCGAGGGGCTCTATCACATTCAGCAAACCAACTAGCTGTTCCTCATCCAGCAATGTGCCTCCTAGGCACCTTCTCCTCTCACCTCTGAAAATGGGGTATCTACACAAAAGGTAGCTTGTGGTATCTTTCTCTCCGGTGTGACATATCGGAAAAA
Source organism: Creontiades dilutus (assembly GCA_031894815.1). NCBI lineage: Eukaryota > Metazoa > Arthropoda > Insecta > Hemiptera > Miridae > Creontiades > Creontiades dilutus. The sequence continues at coordinate 249,285 of JAVIWC010001248.1, read as the reverse complement.
CGGTATCCCCATCAAATACGGTTTTAATACCAGTGAGGTGACTCCAGGTTCACTTATCAGTTATTGGTGAGAACTGACTTTCACTCAGCCTAAGAAAATGCGGCTGTTTCGAACACTTTATGTTGAGGAAATTGCAGGGCTCACAGAGCGGATCTGAATTTAATTCCTCAATTGAATTTTGCTGTTCTGATATATGGAAGATTATGGAAGGAACTATTTTAGAATTATACAGGCGAATTTGTGATGGAGAATTTTACTTAAGTTTAAACTGCTAAAAATTGACTCAAAACAGAAATTAATGTCTGTAGCAGAACAATAATCGTAGCTTGGGTGGGATGAGCTGACGATGAAAGGTGATGAAACGTTGGGCAAGGCTAATGGCGCCTGGACCTCCTCAGTAATTTTTAGCAGAATATAAGTGCAGAGGAATATATTGAATGGAACGCTCTGACCTTATTGCCGATCGGACTTCGGGAGAATGCTGCTTCAATAGGTTGACTCTGGAGTCGCAATTCGTTGATGAAGGCACATGATGCCAAATGCAGCCAATTAAAACAGTCACCTCGTGGCAGGAGAAAAGAATTGTGGTAAGAAAACGTCTTGGATGTAAAATCGATAGAACTTGAAGTTGAACTGACGACGGGCGTAAGAGAAAGATGCGTCGGAACGAACGTGAGAGGAGGTGAGTGGAGGACAGGAGTTTAGTTCGGCGATAAGGGCGATTTCAAGCTGCGCTGGCGGGGTTGTGAGAAAGTTCAGTTTCACTTGCGGACACATAATGCACATAATAACAAGTTCCTTTCGTAACAAGTTTCTTATCTTATTATAAGTAGGAAAGCTCCTAAGGTCCTATTTGCCCAAACACTTTAAAAACATGAATCACTCAAATTCAATTTTACATACCTGTAAAGATTTGAGAATATGGGAGAGCCTATTCGCTGAAATGGCTTTAGAGTCTTTGATGTCCAGAATTTGTTGTAGCTCCCTCGACGTGTTACCTTTTGCCCCTTCGTACAGCATTGCCAATACCAACTTGACGCTTATCGGCGACAAAATTACGTTAGACTTCTCTCTAGCTGCTACAAGCTGAATAAAACACAGGTAGATAAGCGATAGTATAGTAAATACACAGTACAACATTCAGTGATATATGATTCTTATGCACTGCATTCTTATTGTGTTTTAGCATTTTTGCACAAAAAGTATCGATTCTCTAAAGGATTCAAAAATATAAACCCAACAGGTAAACTTGTAAACAGATACTTGTATCTTTTATAAAATACATGAGATCATGGTAATCAAAATTATTCCTCTTACTTGAGTTAGTTTCATGTCGAATTCACCAAATATCTCTGGGTGGTATCCTATATATTCGTCTATTTCAGACTTTGATTCTCCTTGAGCCGCCACCCCCAGTACTAGAACTGCAAATGACAAAATCAATACTTGAGCTTGACAGTTGTTATTGATGGTAGGACATTTATTACAATATGAAGTGGAATGGGAAGGGTTAAACATTGATTCACATTCCATATCAAGTTGGTAATGACAATAGCTTTATAAAACTTTTCCGAAGGTTCCAGTTTGGGATAAACACCGAGACTTGTGAACGTTGAAAGGAGGTAGGCACTGAAGAACCAGAACTTTACCGAATAATAAGAGGTAGGTAACGGACGCAGACAGTTAGTACAAGTTGGATAACACTACCATTGCCTCGGGTGTCTGGTTTAATGTACAGTAGGCACAAACGAAAATAAAGTCTTACAGTTGTTGTTCAAAGCCAGGTTGAGGTTGAAGCACCAAGCTGGTTTCGCCCGAGTGACATCAATGAGGCCAAATATAAAATCTGATTCCAGCAATGTCCATTTTATGTTTCATTAAGCATGATTGATATATTTCAGCTGTAAAACAGATAGATAATAGTTTATTTACATCATTTCACATGTTACATTCTTCAATTGAATAATAACTGATAACCGAGCTGGATAGTGTAACACTGTGGCCCAGCCTGGAGTTGGTTCTTACTTCTAATTTTGGTTTATTATTTATGAAGTACCTATAACACTATATTTACACGGCATTAATTATTAAAATTTAGATTCCACTTCCATGGAACGGTGTACTTAGTAGATACACCATTTATGTAGCTGCTAATTTTATATAATCATCAATTGTAGTCTATAAAGTATTCATATGGGTTAACAATAAGTAAAGAAACTATCTTATCCATAGTATTGTTATCATTTAAATGATTAATACAATGTTGTACAATCCAGTTCTTAGCGACCGACTTGACAGTCCCCCCCCGCTCAAGACTACTTCAACTAACCTTCGTGTGGGCTCCTTCCGCCCTTCGTTATCCGGGCATCACCTCTTTTGCTTCCGCCCGAGGGGGTCATTCGTGTACATGCCACCTTGGTAAGCACTAGCCTCTCTGGTGCTCTGGTTGAATCTACAGATTTTTCCAGGGAATTGGTTAGGCTTAGTAAGTGCCGTGTATGAACACAGAATGCGCCTCTGTTTACTAGCTCCCCTCCTCTGAGCTAGAATCCCATATTTGTAGGTTGCATAGGCAATTTTTCATCTTCGGTACTTAAATGTTTAAAATTAATCATTTATATGATCTGGCTGTAGAACCATAAAAGTCTACTGTCCCGCTTTTTTTTTCTAACCAGTGGTGCATGATCCCGTGGTTGAATTTTCTTTTGGAATAAACAACAAAAGCTTCTACTTCATGATAACACGAATTCTGATTCACAAAGCCCGAATAACTAGAAAGGGAAAGTGCATTTCACAAAAGAGACTACAAATTAACTTCTTTGTGAGGTCTCAATATGAAAAGAAACCGAAGTACGTCATGGGTTAGGTCTTTTGTGCGTTGTTAGTAGGCGACAGGTAGGTACAATGCAATAGTTAGTTGACACGATTCAAATGATGATATGCAAAATACCTTTTGGAAATCTTGGAAGGGTTAGGTAAACCCTGATACGTTCTCTTCCATTGAGGAATCACATTTCAAGGAAACTATAACTTTAGTGTCTATTCTGGCTTGCCGTGTACCTACCTTCTTAATCTTCACAAGCTCACGCAAAATTATGTCTTTTATAGATAACGTGTTGATATCCTGCTTTATATTATTCAATTTTAGTAAAGGATCTCTATTGTTCGAAAAATATAATACTTATAACCTGTGACATTCGGCAAATGAGTAGCTTTCTGGCGATCAAACATTTTGAAAAGTTGGTCAAGTAGTTTTTTAGTCGAATCGTTGCAAACACACTAATAATCAAATCTATTCTTCTTATAATATTAGTTTCAATGAGTCTGCCTGTGAGAACGTGAAAGCATTTTCTTGTCTTGCTGCTAAGCGAAGTCTAGTGACATGAGAATTTCACTGGTCAGGTGCTTTTAATTGCTTTTATTACTTGCTTGATTACAAGAAAAGGTATATTCCTTGCCAAATAGAGTTTCTATCTGGATACGAATATCTGAACAACTAACCAAACCACGGGCATGTTTTAATTAGGCAGAAATTTTAACATGAGAGAATGGTGTTAGCATTTTTCGTTTCGCTTTTGGTTTATTAAACAATAAACCATTGTAATCGCTTTTGAAAAAAAAATAAATAAATAAATAAATAAATAAAATAAAATTCTAATCCCCCCTGAAAATTTCATGATTTACGTTTCGAAGGGTGTAGAATCCGAATCTGCAATAACAATTTTCCCGTCCGTCCGCCGTACGTAGTACGCCATACGCACGATTTCTCCAAAACGGCAGAAGCAAAAAAGCTGAAATTTTCAGGAAAAATCCATGTTGGTCCGGCGACGCCCAGATTCTTGAGCCAGCTCTCTCACTTAATTTAAAGTGCCCTTTAAGGGTTGTCAAAGTTTTGTAAAATCCCTAAAAACCTCAAAAAATGTCAATGCGGCCTAAATTTGTACTCTTTTTGAAGAACACTCCACGAGGAATCGAATGAGCCCCTCCCCAGGTCAGTAGGTCAAACCATTCCCGATCTATGGCCCGATTTATGGTGCCAACATTCGCGTTATTTTGGTTTATTATTGTTTTTGTGTTGATATCAGTAACCTAGTGACGTAGTGATGTTGTAATGTGGATAGTGGAGTGAGCTCCTAAAAGGCTTTGTAGCCGATACACGGGTTGAAGCATTCTGATACGCATGAAAAAAAAAAAAAAAAAAAAAACGCTGCAAATTCTTTCACTGGGGTTCATTATTCAATTGGCTTGCGTTCATGATTTGAATTTCTACTAAGCTTTGGAGTGTGCGTGTTTCACAGGTGATAGAGCGATTATTGAATTTCAGGAGGCACACAAATATGATCAACTGAACAATCCAAATAGGTATTTTGGTTGAGAACAGATTTACGTGCACTATGCATATCTCCTGAAATTCAATAATCGCTCTATCACCTGTGAAACACGCACACTCCAAAGCTTAGTAGAAATTCAAATCATGAACGCAAGCCAATTGAATAATAAACCCCAGTGAAAGAATTTGCAGCGTTTTTCCTATTCGCACCAAAATGAAACTTGAAATTTCCCAATGTTGCGAATTGAAGAACATCAAAAGGTTAAAAGAAAATACCTAACACAAAAGGATTCACACACGAACATTTTTGTGTTCGTGAATCTTCAAGGCAACATTCATCGAGTGGGTCCTGTCGTGAGTCTCGGCTTCTTAAACGGAAATACAAACACAAAAGGGTTCGCTCGGTGTTTGCTCAGGTCTTTTCATCCCGTCAAATTTGTCGTGACCGTGAGACGAAAATCTGCCGGTTGGTGAGCACGTATTTGCTCTATGTTCACTCCGAGGTGCAAGACCGCGGCTGGGGAATCTTCCTGTGCCGGCGAGTTGCGAACAACGGCATGCAAATGAGGTACCGGTTCTAACGATTCAATTCAGCCTTGATACCCATAGAAGTCACTAACCACGCAAAAACGCGAAGTCTTCCCGCGACTGTTTATATTTCTCATTTTCCGTTTTACCTCATGAGTTCAAACAGGATCGGACAATGATGTTTATCTCGAGCAAAATGACCTCAGGCACTCTCAATAGTCAAGAATCTTTATTCTTCATTCCAAAGAAGTACGCGAATGTTGGATCTTCTGGCTTTAATGATATATAGTTATTGACATTATAGTACGACGATAAACCACTGAAATAGTCATAATGTTATCTCGCTCAAAATGAGCATAAATCAATAATCAAGTCAAGAATGATTATTCATCATTCCAGAGAATACATGCATGTTGGATCTACTAGCTTTAATGATATATAGTTATTGGCATTATGGACGACAATAAACCACTGAAATAGTCATAATGTGTGAGAGAAAAAACATTTATTGATCAATATATGGGGTGGAATGTTGGATTTCTGGCTTTAATGATATATAGTTATTGACATAATGTACGACAGTAAACCACTGAAATAGTCATAATTTTAATCTCGCACAAAACAGAACTTGGAAAGTCTCATTAATCAATAATCAAGCCATGAATGGTTACTCATCATTCCAGAGAATTTTGGAGCTACTTTCTTTAATAATGTATAGTTATTTTGCGTATTGTGCGACAATAAGCGACTGTAATAGTCGATATGTATATCTCGAGCAAAATTAGCTTGGGCACTCTCATTTTTGGTTTATTATTCAATAATAAACCATTGTAAACGCTCTGGAAAAAAAATTCTAACCCCCCCTGAAAATTTCATGGCTTACGTTTCAAAGGGTGTAGAATCCGAATCTGCAATACAAAATTTTCCGTCCGTCCGCCATACGCCGTACGCACGATATCTCCGAAACGGCTGGAGCAAAAAATCTGAAATTTTCAGGAAAAATCCATCTTGGTCCGACGACGCCCCAATCCTTGAGCCAGCTTCCTCACTCAATTTAAAGTGCCCTTTAAGGGCTGTAAAAGTTTTGTAAAATCCCTGAAAACCTCAAAACTAGTCGAATCGGCCTAAATATTCTCCTATTTGAAGAACATACCATTAGGAATCGAATGAGCCCTTCCCCACGTCCGTAGGTCAAACCATTCCCGATGTATGGCCCGATTTATGGTGCCAACATTTGCGTTTTTTCGTTTATTATTGTTTGTTTGTAACCTAGTGATGTCCGGCCGATAGCGTCGAGTTGTAGTGAATGTGGATACTAGAGTGATAGCCGATGTGAAGACTTGTAGTGTAGTTAGTAGCCGATACACGGGTTGAAGCATTCTGATAATATATAGGTAAATATTATTCAATATGATTACTGGGGTACATAAGTATTCTTTCACTGGGGTTTATTATTTATTATTATTTATTTATAGGAGGCACACAAATATGATCAACTGATCAATCCAAATAGGTATTTTGGTCGAGAACAGATTCACGTGCTCCATGTATATCTCCTGAAATTCAATAATCGCCCTATCCTGTGAAACACGCACACTCGAAAGCTTAGTAGAAATTCAAATCATGAACGCAAGCCGATTGAATAATAAACCCCAGTGAAAGAATTTGCAGCGTTTTCAATTATCATGTCAAGAATGGTAGTTCTCCATTCCAGAGAAATACGTGAATGTTGGGTCTACTTGCTTCAATTATATGTAGTAATTGGCCTATTGCACTCTCATTAATCAACAATTAAGTAAAGAATGGTTATTCTTCATTTCAAATGTAGGAGCTACTAGTATTAATAATATATCGTTATTGGCAGATTGTACGGCAACTAACCACTGTAATGGTCATAATGTTTATCTCGCGCAAATGAGCTTAGGCATTCTCACTAATCAATAATCAAGCCAAGAATGGTTACTCTTCATTCCAGAGAATGTTGGAGCTACTGGCCTTAATAATGTATAGTTACTGGCACATTGTACGACAATAAACCACTGTAATAGTCGTAAAGCTTATATCGTTCAAAATGAGCATAAACACTCTCATTAATCGATAATCAAGTCAAGAATAGTAGAGTATTCATATCAGAGAAATCCGTAAAAGCTGGATCTTTGATAATATATAGGGTGTCTACAAAACAGGTCTAATTCCTTCAAGGGATCGATTCTACCACTAATTTGCAACAAAAATTGAATCTTGCAGTTTTTATTCTTCTTTTACGCTTGTATTCTGAGTTATCTACGATTTAAGATTTTTCTTGTTATCGACCATAATTCATTAAAATGGATATAGTTCCCTCATTTCTAAAGGAATCTCAAATTTCAAGAAACCGTTGGAAATTTTGTAAAATCTCCCTAGTACCGAATAAATTTTTTCCAGTTACCTTGGTAACTTTTCGCAAACTTATCGTTTTCAAAGCTCATAATGTCCAAATAATTCGAAATAATGAACTATTGTCGATAAGCCTGAAAATTGCACCAGAATCACAGGTTCCGAACGGTATAATCAATGTCGATTTCATTCTGCTAATTAGAAGAGGAATTTGCTTGGAGAAATTGTTGAGACAATTAGACGTTATGTTCATCTCGCTCAAAATGAGCATAGACACTCTCTCAAGCCAAGAATGGTTACCTATTCTTCATTCCACAGAAATACCTGAATGTTGGACCTACTGCCTTTAGTATTAAATAGCTACTGTCATATTTTGTATGACAATGAACTACCGCAATAGTTTGTAACTGAGTTTGTGTCATTGCTGACGATAAGACACATGGACGCATCGGACCTCCGAACCGTAATAGTTGTTGAAGGTAAACAAAAGTTACATATTAGAATTGGTAGATGACACTGCTCTACAGAAAAAATGTTTTTGGCAGTTTCCGGCTTGCAAGTAGACAAATTGTAAGTAATCAAGAAACTCAAATATCACAACGAAAAATTTTAATTAGCTCTTGTTTTCAAGATACAGAACAGGCTTCATATGTGGCAGCGGGCACCGTGGATTACATGTAAAATGAAGAAAAAAGCTATCTTATTAATTACTATTCACATTTTAATCCATGTTTTGGTTTATTATTCAATAATAAACCATTGTACTCGCTCTTGAAAAAAAAAAAAAAAATGCTAACCCCCCCCTGAAAATTTCATGGTTAACGTTTCAAAGGGTGTAGAATCCGAATCTGCAATAAAAAATTTTCCTTCCGTCCCCCGTATTACCGCTCGATTTCTCCCAAACGGCTGGAGCAAAAAATCAGGAAAAAATGAAATTTTCAGGAAAAATCCATTTTGGTCCGACGACACCCCAATTCTTGAGCCAGCTCTCTCACTTAATTTAAAGTGCCCTTTAAGGGTTGTCAAAGTTTTGTAAAATCCCATAAAACCTAAAAAAAAGTCAAGGCGGCCTAAATTTGTACTCTTTTTGAAGAACACTCCACGAGGAATCAAATGAGCCCCTCCCCAGGTCCGTACGTCAAACCATTCCCGATGTATGGCCCGATTTATGGTGCCAACATTCGCGTTATTTTGGTTTATTATTGTTTTTGTGTTGCCATCAGTAACCTAGTGACGTAGTGATGTAGTAATGTGGATACTGGAGTGAACTCCTAAAAGGCTTTGTAGCCGACACACGGGTTGAAGCATTCTGATAACCATAAAAAACGCTGCATATTCTTCCACTGGGGTTTATTATTCAATTTTCTTGCGTTCATGATTTGAATTTCTACTAAGCTTTGGAGTGTGCGTGTTCCACAGGTGATAGAGCGATTATTGAATTTCAAGAGGCACACAAAGGTATTTTGGTTGAGAACACATTTACATGCTCTATGCATATCTCCTGAAATTCAATAATTGCTCTATCACCTGTGAAACACGCACACTCCAAAGCTTATTAGAAATTCAAATCATGAACGCAAGCCAATTGAATAATGTACCCCAGTCGAAGAATTTGCAGCGTTTTTCGGAGAAAATACATTTTAAAGCTTTATTATGAGAAGAGCAGTACATTTTCAATTTATTGTTGGGAGCGTTTCTTCTTGGCTTGCTTCTTGTAAGTCAAATCTGGAGCGTCTCTCGCAACAGTCCAACAGTAGTCTGCAAGCATAGACTCGTCCCAACGACCCTGATACCTGCGTTCCATTGAGGAGATATCCTGGTGGAATCTCTTCCTCTTCAATTTCAAAATGTTTAGGTGTTTTGGGGATGTGTAGATCAGCAGATCATGGGGCACAGGCCGAATGGCAGATGGGACATTAGGATAATTCACCACAGTCTTCTTTTTTGTCGACCAACCCTGCTAAAATGAAGGCGTCAGGCGAAAATAACAATCATTTGTAAATGATGTAAACATGGTTTTTAGGTTTACGCCAAACCATGGGCACAGCAAACTTATTTTTTCCCCGCTCAACCAATCGCAAAGTCGCACAGAGCGAGAATTACAGCGAATATGAGGGGCCCACGACTTGTCCTGGTCACCCACTGTTACTCCGAAATAATGGGAGCAAGCCGTCTTCACAGTAGGCGTAATTGTGCGGTTCTGGCTTGAAAATGTCACCTCAACACACACCTAACAAAAGTTGACAGCAATATTGATGCACTTTCGCGGCATTCTGACAGTGAAGCGGAAAATCGGTTTTTTCTGTGCTGAATAGGTTTAGTTAGTGGCTTGAAAACTCAGTTAAACAACAAAACATTTGGAACTCGGTTCCAAAGCTCAAGTAGAACCAATGGGAATAGCAGCTGGCATGGCTACAAACCTTCGAAAATTGAATATCCCTCGAGCAGGCCATGTCTACTTGTATTACCCAAGTAGGTACTTTATCGTGAAAACAAGAACTGAACCAAACTTTTCGTTGTGATTTTCGTGATCAGCACGTCAAATTACTTAGAAAATAGCTACTTTTGAGCCCGAAACTTTCTCTGTGTTGGGCAGTGTGACTGGCTGACGTTACTGGTTTTCTTCGGATCAAGTGCCTGTACATAATGCTCTTGTACTTGCGTGTGGGCAAACCTGGGCGGGCGCACTACTTGCTGCTTGAAAACATTTACTACGTTCCTCGCATCAAGGAGAGCTTCTTGAATATTATTCAAAATATCCCAGAACAAGATACTTGCGAGCGAAGGAAACTTAGTACGTATGATGGGATGACGGCGACCTTGAAGAAGATGGTAGAAGTAGAGCAGAGAGACGAGCATCGGACCATGACAACAGTCTCCAAATGTAGGGGGACGCGGAAGTGTGGAACATCTTTAACCCACAAGGAAAGTTACGAAAACTAGAACGCTGAAGATTATTATCACACAAGGGTTTATTATTTCTGTGTTAGATAGACACCCTACGTGGATCACCGAAGTACCACAACCGGACTGCACAGCCCAAGATGTACACGCATGAAGAACTAAAATTCAACGAGGTGACGTGAGGTATTGAATACGAGAAACAAGGTCACTCGCTAGGCGCCCCTAGTACTCTTACTTTGCTCTAAGCGCACTGAATCATTTGTGACGAAACGGAAACCCATTACAAGAGAAACACAGTTTGTAAAAGAAACGTAGTCTATTTCCACAGAAATTAAAAGAGTTGGGTCTTCATCAGTAACAGAACAATAACTAAATTCACAGCGAGGAAACAGTTGTTATGTAAGGAGAGTTGAAAGGGAGCTTCAATCCGATTCGTGAAGGGTTGTGGGGAACAACCAATCATATGGTTTCTGTGAAAGTGAAAGGATATACTATTCTATTGGTCAGGGATGTGAAATCGGGGGGGGGGGGGGGGGGGCGGAACATCGAACAATGTTGTGGGAACACAGTTAAAGGTGATACAACAAACCTAAGGAAAATGGAAGTAGGTAATAGAAAAATGAAAAGGCAAAGCTACGTTAGAAATGAATCAGTTAATGGAGGAATGTATCGGGGAATTTCCTCATTTAAACATTTACCAGCTCTATCGCTTTTATTTATTTCAACAAATTCTAGGACATTTCAGTCACCTCCTTTTGGACCAAAGTGATCGAATTCCACAAACTGTTTATTTGTTAAATAAAAACCGAAATAGTGACCGTATTTGATAGGTGATTTTCAAATTCTCTGCAAATACCCCGCGGTCCCATCAACACACCATCAATGACGCTCTGGGCGCGTGGACCGTGCAGAATGTGTTGGAGATAGCGATTGGTGAGCGAATGGATGATCGCTTGGCAACGGGAGGGGTCTCATTCGATTCAGGAATACACACAATTTTTGATACATCGAACTTTCGAAAGTTCCACCCGTATCTAATACTAACCGTATTAAACCGTCAACTTAGGGTTGACAAATCATGACGCCAATATTACAGGCACACCAGGATCGATATATGATTGTTGATTTGGTTTCCGGGAAAAACTATGGACGGCGAACGGCGGATTTGTTATTATTCGATTTTTGAAATCCATGTAACTTGAAACGTAAACCAATAAATTTGATTATGAAGGTTCTTTATTGAAAATAGTAAACCAGAAAGAGCCTTAGCACATTGAATTAGAATTAGGACGGTATCGTAGTAAGAGGGAAATAGGTAGATATGAAGATAATTTTAGGACTTAAACAAGTCTAAGTATGATCCTCTCTTCTCCCCTATCCTGATTTAGTGTGGGGTTAGTGAGGCAAGTGGTATAGATTTAATATTTATGTTAATTGTGAGTTTGGGTGTATAACCCCCTTTCATAATTTTCCAGAATGAATCACGAAGACGGAACACTCTAAAGAGCAAGGAACATGGAAATAATCGCCAATTTCTGCAAAACTACAGAATCAGTGAGCTCTTCTTCTGTTGATGTTGTCTAAATATTAAGAGAATGACAGTTCCCTGAAACTTCCAATGCAGTAGGAATAATGTTGCGTACGCATGCTATGCATTCCTTATAACGTCGATCTTAAAAAATTGGTTGACACAGGTGGATATCCGATACTAATTGACGTATTCTAATGAAATTGAAAGGCATTGTTCACTTTGACAACCCCAAATCAATTCCATTGTCACCGGAGGGTTAGTAGCAGAAGAAATATTGATTGTGATAGTGTGCCCATGTGCAAAACTCGAATCATGCCTGTAATTTTGCTTAGCACGTTTGCATGTTACGTTACTGTTCTCTCTTGTGTTCAATAACATTGGCTAGTACAAGGTCTTTCAACTAACTTTACCACAGAGCTAAGTCAGGAAGGTGCACTACTTATAACTGGGCACATGTTTATTTATATGTGCTCCTTTGTCTAGAAGACTATCGAATGACGTTCTTGAAGAACATGTACGTGCATGTGCATAAATGGATGGAAAACTGAAATACATGTACATAAAACTTACTATTAGTTCTATACGAGCAGATGAGTAAGCAAATAGTTTCGATGGTGAGTCATAAATGTGATGTGAAAAACAATCGCTAATTCATGCCCTCAAATTCATTTTGGTTTTTTTTGTCGCCTGTTTTTGCTGCAAATATTGAGCTTGTCACGGTTGTTTGTCATGAAAAACATATTTGACAGTGGAAATGCTACTAAACTAGATCAAAGCGTGAGAGAAATTCCTACTCGCGCCGTTTAAATCGATGCGGCTATCAGGGAAAACCAGAAGGAGTTATTATGTCATTAGCGTGGGTCAGACATCGGATGATTTCCCAGACATTGTCTGAAGAAGGAAAACACCAATCAACCGATACAAATATCCTGAACCATCCTCCCGGTAACTAACGTCTGGGGTCTGTAAACTGTTACTATTTAAAGCTGTTCTAAATCGAGCAGTTTTGTCGGCTTACTACACATGCACACTAGCCACTAGTGATCTACATCAAATTAAGATCATCTTTCAACTATGCACGAAAGTTGAGTCTTTAGACTGTGGGAAGTTCTTACTATGAAACATGGATGACAAAATTTACATGAATTTACTCATACGCCTAACGGTCCAACAACGACGAATCTAAATTGAGACTGTGTAGGAGTAAACCCATACAACCACCACCTTTTTAACAAAATCGGAATGAAAACTGATATAATTTTTCAGCAGACAAATCGACCATGGACCATTGCCGAAATAGTTCTTCAAGAAAGTGATAACATTAACTTTAGTCAACAGTTTTGTGAACCTTCACTAGTGATCTATATAGTTCCAAAAAGTTGTATTAGTTTATTATTCAATAATAAACCATTGTAATCGCTCCTGAAAAAAATTGCCAACCCCCCCCCCCCCCCCCCCCGAAAATTTCATGGTTTACGTTTCAAAGGGTGTAGAATCCGAATCTGCAATTAAAATTTTTCCGTCCGTACGCCGTCCGCACAATTTCTCCCAAACGGCTGAAGCAAAAAATCTGAAATTTTCAGGAAAAATCAATATTGGTCCGACAACGCCCCGATTCTTTAGCCAGCTCTCTCACTTAATTTAAAGTGCCCTTTAAGGGTTGTCGAAGTTTTGTAAAATCCCTAAAAACCTCAAAAAAGTCAAGGCGGCCTAAATTTGGACTTTTTATTGAAGAACTTTCCATCAGGAATCGAATGAGCCCCTCCCCAGGTCTCTAGCTCAAACCATTCCCGATGTATGGCATGATCTTATGCTGCCAACTTTGCATCCACATTCACTATATCACTCGGTTACTGCGATCAAAACAAAAACAACAGCGTTTTTTTTGTTTCCATCGCAGTAATAGTGATGTAGTGATCAACCATCCCCGAAAGGGTTTATAGCCGATACACGGGTTGAAGCATTCATATGCATGCTCCGTTTCACGAAATTTAAAATTCTCAAATAGAATGTCTTTCCATTGTAATCGCCCTTGCAAAAACGCTGCATATTCTTTCACTCGGGTTTATTATTTATTTGGCTTGCATTCATGATTTGAATTTATTCTAAGCTTTGGAGTGTGCGTGTTTCACGGGTGATAGAGCGATTATTGAATTTCAGGAGGCACACAAATATGATCAAATGATCAATCCAAATAGGTATTTTGGTTGAGAACCGATTTACGTGCTCTATGCATATCTTCTGAAATTCAATAATCGCTCTATCACTTGTGAAACACGCACACTCCAAAGCTTAGTAGAAATTGGAATCATGAGTGCAAGCCTAATGAATGATAAACCCCAGTGAAAGAATTTTCAGCGTTTTAATGGTTTTATGTACTTTATTTTGTCGTAGAAACGAAGGTGAAACACCTGCTTTTCCTCAAATATCAAAACTTGTACTCGTTCTGGGGTAACATTCCTACTCAAAAATAGACGCTTTTCAATTTTTCGAGTTCTTAGTATGATGTGGAAGGACATACGTATCCACACTGTGTTTTCTTACTCAGTGAGGAAATGAGGGTAGGTTAAAATGTTTGCATAAATACACCTACTGGTTGATAAAAACAAATTTATTCTGGATGTGGAAATATACGATACGTAGATGACTGGTGTGTTGATTGAAAACTAGTAATAGGTACCTACCTATTCACAGAGCTGTAACAAACATAGACCCAAGTAAGTACGTATCTCCCAGATACTATCTGGGTTGTTATTACCACAAATAACATGGAATATATCCATTCCCGCTTAATTTTTTCTACAATCCTTTGTAAGTGCAAACTTTAAATTGATTATTAGTGGGTGTGAGTGGTGGAGTGACCACATTCATTCAGAATCTCTTGATTTGGAGCGTTGTATCTATTTATTCATCTAGAGACGTTTCGTCCCGCAACGGGGACTTCCTCAGTCTATACATAATCATAAAGTCATTCATTAGTATTTACATATTGTGTATATACACATATGGTCAATTGATCAAGTTTCATTGTATAAGGGATTTTTTTAGCTTATATACCAAAAAACTTAATAAATAATATTCCTTACCTAACTATGTGTAATAACTAGCATGTTTGAGGCATTGACACGTTGGTGGCACCACACATATATTGTTGTTGTTTACTGAAAATCATGATTTGTTATAGGTATGTTATATTGTTATTCATTTATATGTTATATTTGTTATTTATTTATATGTTATATGTTTATAAGATTTTTATATATGTGATTTTATAGATGTTATTTGTTGTTAATTGTATTGTTGTTTACCTCTTGGTTTTGTATTTTGTGTCAAGCTTTCTACTCTTGCCTGTCCATGTATTCAGGATGGTCATGGTATATTGCTCAGTTGTTAATTTACAACTGCGTCAATTATATAAATAACTGCTTTTAAAAAATCAAAAATGGGGAGAGGAGGTTTGTTTTCTTACTCAGTGAGGAAATGAGGGTAGGTTAAAATGTTTGCATAAATACACCTACTGGTTGATAAAAACAAATTTATTCTGGATGTGGAAATATACGATACGTAGATGACTGGTGTGTTGATTGAAAACTAGTAATAGGTACCTACCTATTCACAGAGCTGTAACAAACATAGACCCAAGTAAGTACGTATCTCCCAGATACTATCTGGGTTGTTATTACCATAAATAACATGGAATATATCCATTCCCGCTTAATTTTTTCTACAATCCTTTGTAAGTGCAAATTTTAAATTGATTATAGATTGTAAGGTTTTGAAAAAGCAAGCCCATCACCTGATCTCCACAATTAATTCAAAACACCCACGTAGCAAGAAAATATGCCTCGGATTCAACATGCTCTACACAACATGTACTCAAATGAAATGATACTAAGTCTCTTTTCATGTTTGGTAGCTGTATCACACAACTTAAACCTAATAACATACGCTTCGTATCTTGTATATTTATTATGTAAACCTTGGATGCGTACAGTTGGTATGACGAATTCCACAGGAATCAATCACTAACCAATGTTCTTTCTTTGAGGAAAGGACGCGATATTCAATTTTTGGTCCCGTTTTCCTCTTAATCCACACTATGCCAGTGAGAAAAAAAAACTTGCCAATGTGTCATCCAGTACGTGTAAGTTCTAAGAAAGAATCGATTTCCCGAATACAATGTGGTTTGAGAATTCAACATTCATGATGTAGTCTAGATTCACAGTCACACATAAACGTATACGCGTAGAACATAGTGACTCAAAAATGGATGCTTCAACCAAGGTCTACGGGCGATTTCGATACCATTTCTGTAGTCAAGTTGGGTGCGGCAAATAGGTAACATGAATGTATGGATCATTGAAATGTTTTAAATAATCTCGAAGGACAAAAGATTGACGGAAATGAAATACCACGGGATGTGTTCCCTCGGACATCAACGCCTTCAAAAATGGGTCGACATGTATTGACAGTTTGTCGCGCTAATTAGATAGGGTGTCCCAGGAATTACGCACAATCCGACTCCTACGTGTTCTACAACTCATTTCCGACCAAAAGTACCTCGTAGCAATTTTTTTAAGAGGCCTCGTTTTAGAGTTATTCGTGATTCAAGATTTTTTCGTGTTTCCGGTCATATGTCATTAAAACTGTCATAACTCCCTCAATTTTGGAAATAGCCCAAATTTGATGATACCGTTGAAAAGAGCGTTAAATTTTCTATCTATTTGATGTCAGAAAACATTTTTTTATTGCATTGAAGATGTGCGATTGCCGCGTGAAATGGCAGTTTTGTCAAAATCTTGAAGGAAATGGTGTTTAACTGCAGAAAAACGTGTGTTTTCTGTTAAAATTGATGTGTTTTCAAAAGTCTCGACGAGGCGGGATATACGTTACTTTTCTTGCTGAATCGAATGGTGACAATGCCACCTCTCGAGTGACGATTTGAATAAGTTTTGTCCGATGCATAAACCAGTTCGTTAGGGTTGAATCACGAATAACTCGGAAACGAGGCCTCATAAAAGAAAATTGCTAAGAGGCACTTTTGGTCGGAAATGAGTTGTAGACCACGTAGGAGTCGGATTGTGCGTAACTCCTGGGACACCCTGTATATCGAATATAATAATGATACAACTAAGTTGAAATTTATATGAGATGATTAAACCGGCTACTTTCAACTACCCTACAAATTTAATCAAGATTTGATTATTAGGTGATGAATGTAATGGTTGACGAATTTTATATTTGAGAGTGCGTAGTGATGTGTTGATTTGAGAACGATGAAACTCGGAAGAAGCCATGTACACCATACCCCTCAAACTACCTGAAAATATCGTTGAAATCGGGAGAAACCCTAAGACATTATACTTGAGCAGCAAGTTGCTGCCAGCAACTAAAGATACTATTTTGTTGGAATTGACATGCGATTATTAAAACGTTTTTGCCGACGATTTTTAGACTATTTGAATAAGATCTGACCAGCAGAAACTGAGAAAATTATGAACAGTGGAATAAGTGCCTACATTTCCGCAAGAGCAGTGTGAGGTATTAATTTTTGAGTGATGAAATTCATAGGGAACCATCTGCAGTCTAACCAGCACATTCCCTGAAAATTCCTGAGGAAAACTGTAAGAATAAAGATTGTTACAAGGATCTTCAGATACACACTCACAGACAGACACGAAACAAAAGTGGTTCACAATTGTCTAAAACGCAAAACGCGAGGAGAAATTTTCATTTTGGAGAAAAAATGTGTTATCTACAGAAAGTGAAAACAAACCTTCCGCTCCCTGTAGGTGCTAGGAAGCAAAATGTGCACCGGTTTTCTTGTATCTACATTTCATCTGATCGAAGTTATGCTAATTTGTTTATCTGTATATTAGAACATGAACTAGGAATATTGAGGCAGTGCATTCTTCTTCATGAGTAAAAATCCGCTAGAAATGATAAACTTCGTGCATCGTGCGCCCACTTCGAATTTTCATACGGTTCTATTTTCCAGAACACTCTATGTACAATACAATTGATTTATAAACATCACAAGTACGCAGTTTTGAACATATTGCCAAGTTAAGCAGAATATAACGAATTATCATCGAATGATACATTCTATTATATCGATGCAGTTGCTATTTGTTTACATTCCCTATTCGCGTTGTCGATGTTATGGAAAACAGCAACAATAAGAAGATTCGTACTGTTTGCTAAGATTCATTGAACTTGTACGAGCTTATTTGTGTTTTCTGCTTACAAACAAGGATATCGTAAACTCTTGATATTGTAAAGAGCAGAGTTGATTGACTATTTCACATTCAATCGGTGGAGATGCATAGGAAACAAGTTTTAAAACCTGCTTTACTTCATCTTGTGTGACAAGACAGAAAATGACTTTTGATTTGTTTCTCCCATTCATGAATCTTAAAAGTCATTCATGACTTTCAGATTTAGCAAGAGAGGAATATTCTATTTATTGGGAAGAGCGTTCTTTTCAGACTGCAGACCGAAAAACAAACCCCCACGCATAAACACCTACTTGCAAATATTACTCCAATTTAATTTTTCCATAGAATAAAGGTCCAAGTACTTGGAATTCCAATAGGTATGTCCTATAACAAAATTCAACCCTTCGGGCTTAAAGCTTAGTATGATGGGAGTGATGAAATGATATATGAGCATAGGATCCAATAACAGTCATGTTATATGTAATAGAAGGTTATCATGATTCCTTAAACCATATGAGACACAGTAAACATTAGGTACCTAGTTGTTCAGATTTGTGTTGCCTCTATTATTGATTCGTTTCAATAGATTTCTCTTAGTTAGAAAACAAGACAGTCATTAAACTATTTATTTAATAATAAAACATTGTAATCGCTCTTGAAAAAAACAATTTTAACCCCCCCTGAAAATTTCACGGTTTACGTTTCAAAGGGTTTAGAATCCGAATCTGCAATAACAATTTTTCCGTCCGTCCGCCTTACGCACGATTTCTCCCAAACGGCTGAAGCAAAAAATCTGAAATTTTCAGGAAAAATCCGTGTTGGTCCGACGACGCCCCAATTCTTTAGCCAGCTCTCTCACTTAATTTAAAGTGCCCTTTAAGGGTAGTCAAAGTTTTGTAAAATCCCTAAAAACCTCAAAAAAAGTCAAGGCAGCCTAAATTTGTACTCTTTTTGAAGAACTTTCCACGAGGAATCGAATGATCCCCTCCCCAGGTCTGTAGGTCAAACCATTCCCGATGTATGGGCCAATTTATGGTGCCAACATTTGCGTTATTTTGGTTTATTATTGTTTTTGTTTTGATATCAGTAACCTAGTGATGTAGTGATGTAGTAATGTGGATACACGGAGTGAACTCGTAAAAGGCTTTGTAGCCAATACACGGCATGAATGGCTTGCATTCATTATTTGAATTTCTACTAAGCTTTGGAGTGTACGTGTTTCACAGGTGATATAGCGATTATTGAATTTCAGGAGGCACACGAATATGATCAACTGATCAATCCAAATAGGTATTTTGGTTGAGAACAAATTTACGTGGTCTATGCATATCTCCTGAAATTCATTAATCGCTCTATCACCTGTGAAACACGCACACTCTAAAGCTTAGTATAAATTCAAATCATGAACGCAAGCCAATTGAATAATAAACCCCAGTAAAAGAATTTGCAGCGTTTTAAATTCGCGACGCTTTTTAACTAATTTTGAATCTTCAGGATACCATTACTGCACCTTTATTACAGCACCAGTGCTCACAATGAACTTCTCAATTTGAGTGGAAAACTTCTAGATTTCAATAAATTTTCATTGGGTATAAAGTGAGAGATGATAAAGGAGTAGTTTATCATGTTTAAATACTGAAATAGGCTGAAAATATAGAAACGGTATACATCTAACCCTTAGTCATGGGGCGATTGGGTGTACAAGCGTGATCAATTGAAATTAAATCAATCAAAATCCCACACGATGACCTACAATTTTATTGATAGGCGTTCGATTAATTTTGTTGTTAAGAGACTGGTCAATGTTATGAACCCACTAAGAAAAGATTAAATCTCGTGTGGTTCTAGTGCTAGGAATTAGGAGACCAATAACACTCATAGTGAAGTTAGGTATAACGCCGAATTTGTGTACATTAAATGTATCCTATGATTTGTACGAGTACATCGGTTGAAATTCAAGGAATGTACTAACATTTTTCATCCTTTAGGATTAAATGAAATTTTAGCTGGGATTTAAAGGAGAGTCATCAATTAACACATGATTTTTCCTCATGATTTCCGCGAACTCTCTATTCATGTTTGAAAGGAAACCAACAATTTTTATGGCAACTTGGACTATAGGTACATACATGTTGATATTTTGAGGGTGTTGAAAATCAAACTACATGACTAGGTGCAATTCTACCAACAAGGATGATTTGAATCTACAATGAACTAGGAGACGAATAACACAGTCAAGTGTATAACCAGAATTTACAATTTAAAATTATCCGATGATTTGTACACCGGTTGAAGGAGAGTCTCCAATTAACACATGGTTTTTCCTCCTGATCTCTGTCAAACTCTCTATTCGTATTTAAAAGGAAACCGACAATTTTTATGGCAACATATCTTGAAATAAAGGTTGTTTATTTCATGAAGGCTGAATGAAGGAGGTAAATGATGTTGAAATTTCAAACTGAATCACCAAATAGAATTCTATCAACGGGGATAATGAATCTGAGGATTGGGGATTCTGGTACAATCATAACTGAGGTCGATCACTCAAAAACTGAGATGATAATTCGATGGTCCTATCGTGTTCTAGATAACGGGAGGAAGTATTACAATCACGAAAATAAGAAGTCACTATCTCATGTCATGATAAATACGAGGGGTCATTCCGGGTTTCGCGCAAAAACGACAGATTTTGTTTCGGTCAAATCGGAAGATAACAAGTTCATTGAGGAAAAGCGAGTCGTTTTAAAGATGTAGGTTGCGGAAAGAGTGTTTTTTCTTACAAAGTAGAAGTTGGTTCTTGTGTGGGTGGTTTTTGAAGAATTCTGGTTCGTTAATGGATTGGAGAACTTACGGGAGAGTTGAACGCCGAATATCCAGGGCCCCATGACGGATGACTAGGCGTTGAAACGAGAACAAACGGCACTCTGGAGGATACTGACGGCTCAGAACTCGAGTCGAGTTCGCTGAGGCGAAGGCGAAGGCTCGTGGGGGCTTGTGAGCAGTTCGATGCATCGAATCTCCGCTTCGCGATGTATCGCGGGACCTCCCTCGGCCTAGCTCGAGCCCGATCTTTGGGAGATGACCAACCGTCTTTCGTTTGGCAGGACAGTCCTTAATTTTTGACATTTGTCTCGACAAATAGCTGGGCATACACCAGCGGGATTTCCGACGGTTTGACAGTTTATTTAGGAAACCTGCAGGTTTGGAATCTACGTTAGTGGAGGAGAAAACTCGCAGTCCAAAACTGACGGTTCAAGTTAAACAGTTTTTTCGAAAAACCTGCAGTTCAAATTTGTAAGTCAGTGGAGGGAAAAAACCGCAGTCCGAAACTGACGGTTCACCATGCAAAACCTGGCCTCGTCCATCCTCAAATAGTTCTTGTAGTCTTCACGTTCTTCAGCTTGAAGTTCCTTCACTAGACCCATATGGCTATGGGCATTTCTTCGGGAAATCCATTCCTTCTCCCACTTTTTGCGATCCTTTTTACGAGATACTAATACGCTCAAGGCGTACATGCCACCTGCAGCAGCTACGATTTTTTTAGTCCTTTCTTCCATCTCCGACGAGGGTATAGTAGGTGCACTGAAAAAAAAAAACCTGTACTTCTGCCTCTGGACTGTCCAACACGCTAGACACTCCAAAACCGACGGTTTTCCGCCGAAAAAAACTGTGACTTCTCCACTAACGAACGGTTATGGACTTAAGGACGAGTTCCCCAACTTTTTAAACTCTGCGTCAGTGGAGTACAACGGTTCAGAAACCGAGGGTCTGGACTGTCAGTAAAGACCGCAGTTGTAAAGCGGCGGATCAAGACTGCCATCGACCACGAACGGACAGGTCGGATTTTTGATGAAATCCGCGCGCCTGGACTGTCAGAAAAACCGACGGTTTTGGAACGACGGTCCAAAACCGCTGGATTGGAATGTTCATGTATGCCTAGCTAATAACGTGTCCCGGTTTTCGGAATAACGTCCCTTTCCGACTCGCTTCCTTCGTCAATCGGCACCAAGTTGTTAGTACCAACCTTCGAATTGTGAAGACGAAGTATCTAGCTATACTAATATTCAGGGACTTCGCTTTACGAAAATAGGGGCCGGGGGATGGAAATTCCCACTAAAACCAGATATTCTCCAAACCTTCGCACCTCCAGATTCTTTTGCCTAGAGCCTATGGCTAAAATTCCAGGTACATAAATATCATCGAACCCAGAACGACAATCTTCGATCAGCCATCGATCCAAGAACGTGAATCCTGCGCTATGTGTTAAAGTCAAAATACTTGCATTTTCCATTATTCTTCTCGTATTATCCATCATCAGTGTGAATTATACCAGGTCGCTGACATTGGACATCACTCCCTAGCAGTGGATGTTCATCGGTCTCGCGCTACTTTCGTTTCAATCTAATGAAACGTTTCTTTGCAGTCCCTGCTAAGACATATTCATGCTTAAAGGTACAGTCGGAAAGTAAAAGATGGGGTGAAGAAGTTTTTTAAAGCACATTTATGTCACATTCACATAAAATAGTACGTTATCTGGGGTTGATCATGGACAAAAAACTATTATGGAAGGAGCATATCACCCAGCTTGTCGGGAAACTTCGACTTAGAATACAACTCCGAAGTCTACTCACAATCAGTCCCCACTCAGCCTACACACCAAACGCCTAATATATTTATCTTTAATCCGCCCCATATGGATGTATTCGTGCGGCATTTGGGGCTCCGCAGCGCAAACTCATGTAAAACGGATCCAAACTCTCCAAAATCGGGTTTTACGTGTGATCACGGATGCACCTTGGTACGTCCGTAACTCAACCTTACACGCAGACCTAGATATCCCTGATGTAAGCATCGTCCTGCGAAATGCTTATTCCAATCTACACACTTCAATGACAAATCATGAAAATACTCTTCTAACTGATCTCATCAGAAACGCACCATTTCCGCGAAACCAAAGGCGGCTAAAAAGAAAAATACCTCAAGACTTCTTATCTGTAGATTGAAATTAAATTATAAATAATATTTGTTATCTAAATGTTATCCTTGTCATCTAAATGTTCCCTTTATTGATTTATAAATTATTTAATTACGGCATGTAGAACAATCGTTGGATTGGTCCCTACTTTCTAGTTCCATGTTAATTAGGTATAATTATCTACTATAAACGTTGTTAACCTAATTGTAATGTTACATAAATAACAATAAAATAAAATAAAATACAATCGTTTACCGATTTCAAAGAGGAGATTTACTCAATCCGACTTGTATAATTTTTATTCCGCATAAGTCTGAACTGACATTCTTTAATGTTCTTGTTCATATCTGACCAACTTTTTAAACTATCGGAATCTTGATCAACCCCTGAGCGATAATATTCAAGGATTAATAAATCGAACAATCGAAATCTCAAGAACTTTCGATGTATGTGGGTAGTTTTTGTTTGATTCAGATAGAAATTAGTTTCCGGAATTGAATGAAACCACTCGGGTTATGTACAAACAGCATTTGAAAAATAGGTTAGGTAGGCAGTCTTCGGTCAGAGCCCGTTTAACGTGAGGTCTCAGCTATAACACATGGCTGGCGATAGCCCAAGTATTTTTCGTCTTGAATGGGATTACCAGATATGGAGGCGCTAGGTGCTGATTTTATATAATACACCATGGACTTTACGTAGAAGAGCTATCTGATACAGAAATAATAAACCTCTCCATATTAATTTGTAGCGTTTTTATTCGATTTTATAAATCTACGTATATTACAACGTAAACCAACAATTTTCAAGAGTCCTCTCATTTTGACAGTCCTCATTTTTTGACATTTGTCCAGATGAATGACGTGTCGCGCTTTTCGAAATAAGGCTCCTTTTCGACTCGCTTTCTTTGTTGGTTGGTACGTACAGTTCCAGTCTTGCAGCATGATCAAGTAAGCGAATTTTCCAATATTGTCGTATTATATTCATGTTAAATTGAATTGAAATATCAGCACTGTTTGGTAAACAAATTTAATTATCAATTTGACAGGGGGAAAAAGTTGTCCTAAATGTTTTCTTCAATTCAAACAATGATTTTGAAATTTCGGAATATTTTCCATTTTTATAAATTTTTTAACACATTTTAATGAAATTCCAAACCAGCAGTAAACTTACAATTCGGTGAAATTCCACTTAAGTTCCAGCCAAGCAGCTTGACCATGTGGACCTTTCTTTTACCTGTGACAGCTGTACGAATCGGAATTGGGTTGGGATAAAACTCATCAAATGCAGGGTTTCATTGGCACCTCTCAGTCATTTCCAACTTCTCCTAAGTCAGCTGAAAAAAGCAAAGGACTCCTCCAATATCAACACCCCTGAGGATAATCCTGCTATTTAGTGTTCTATCCGAAAAATAATCTAATGCGGTTTTGTCTTACTGTAGGTCAAATCTTGCATCGAAGCCTATGATGTATTTTCATTGTCTTTATGATTAGGCACAATTGTCTTCACGAACTGTCGGAACGTGGCAAAAAACATAATGGCCTGGCCCAACTTTCAAGGAGGAATCTTGGCGTCAAATAGAAACTTGTGTACATACGAAGCGTTTCTGTCAAAAGCTATCAGGTAAGTTTGAGTGTTAGAGACCTTTCTGAGAAAATGAAACGAAGTGATGTAACCCTTAGATGTGCAATTCGCGTTTGTGTTATTGGGAGGATGAGAGAAGGCGGATTTTAATCCCAGATAAGTATGTCTCTACGAAGTGCTTAGTAATTGGGTTCCTGTGTTTCTGCTTTTCAAATATTTATTGTTTGGACAGAGCCTTATTTAGAATTTCGTGGAGTTTGTTTTCTGAAAGTTAGGAATGAAAGTAGGTGAGAGGAGATAAGAGTGGATGCACACTTCATTTTCTAGCACGAACAAATGTTAGTACATGAATGACTTGCTTAAAGTACGATCCCATAGGAAGACCAGGAGGAACCCTCGTGAGGTTTAAAAGGGGACTGTCCCGACGTAATGTCAAAAAGCAGTCCCGGGACAGCCCTAAAAGAAGAGAGGAACGGTTTTTTGGTTTATTATTCAATAATAAACTATTGTAATCGCTCTCGAAAAAAAAATTTTTTTCGGAAAGGAATAATAAACTACATGAAACGAACGGGGATTAACTTATGAGTGGTGTAGTTGTGACAAATTGTGTTGGCAATATGTGTTAAATAAACACACGGTCAAAAAAGAAGCTTATGTAAAATAATATCCCAGTTCTGTGCCATGCATGACCGATTAACTAGAATTTAGGAATCTATATCTGCTCTACATTTTGATATCATCCAATTGTATCTCTAGGTTAGAAACCTTGAATAGCTGGAACCAACTGAAGACTAAGAAAGCATGAGGCTGCATTGGAGAGGATTAGTGGGTACCTTTTAGAGCAGATAGGAAACATCTTTCCTCCCTCAAGTTGATATCATCGATGTTTTGTGATTCGATCAGGTCGCACTTTTAAACGGCTAAACCTGTTGGGTTTTACCCCTTTCAGTTTATCCTCATCATCTATTATTCACGGTATACCCGAGATGATCCGCGTATTACCGATAAATCATCGGATCTGCGCCTCGAGCGATAAGGATGTACCCACACCGGTGGTCGTGAGATTCCCAGCGTCTAGAAACAAGAAGAAGTGCTTCGCCCCGTTACCTGGCCCACGGTCAAGAGTAAGAGGTACGAGGCACGTGGTTCGGCTGCAGACGAGGTTGTTTTCGTTCATTAGACCGATAATTTGAGTTAGAATCTCGACAGGGGATATCAAAAGACTACAATCATAACCGAGAATCAGCTTGTGAGTGTTTTAATTTGGATATTGACTCGATCTTGAAGAGGTCTTCCTTACCCCAAGGATGAATGACATTGGAAGAATTTAACTAACGCTATTCAGTTTCTCAGAAAAGTTACAGTCAGTTTTAGAATTCAACACCCTAAATCCCTGATATCAACTTTTAACAGTTACTGGAATCACTTAAGAAATGATTGTTATATTTTGTGTGATTGACCCTTCGCTCAAAAAATAACAATTATTCCTGGTGAGATATTTTTTTCATTCAAGAATATCGCTCGAAACCCTCTATTTCAGCACTCGTTGTCAGGGGTATAGCTCTTTTTGCCTCTGAGGCATACGATACATGTCGCCACCTTGTTGTGTGACAATCCATGAGAGAAAAAACACAGAGGTTCATTATTTCTGTTAAATGTCTGAAAAAACACAGAATGTACTTGTTGAACAGTAACAAAATGCGTACCTTAGCAACGATCGGTTGTAACTGAAAATCATAGGTAACTAAGCCAGAACTTCAGTCCAATAAGAAGTTTTGTCAAAAAACGAACTCGTAACCATCCGGGATGTAAGTAAAAATTGGCAGCGTGGGATGGAAATAAATTCACAGCTTTCCAAAAAGTGGTGAACAATTTTTGTGCGATGAAAAATTGGAGAGAATAAATTTTCTTAGCAACGATCGGTTATAAGTGAAAATCATTATAAATATGCGCTACTTTTGCCTCACTTTTTCCTGTCGCTTTTCAGCGGGGATCGCAAAAACCTTTTCTAGGTCTAGCGATTTCGCACGTGGCTTCCCATTGCCTCACGGGCCTGGGTTGGGAGCGATTTGGATTCACATGATATCGTCATCAGAGGTGAACTGTCTAACGACTGGACAGGTATACAACAGGCTTGATAGGATTTTGGGCTAATCGTTGGTGCCTGCCGGATTCGAACCGGGCAAATCAGTACTCCCATTGGAAGTAAACGGCCAAAGGACTGATGCCTTAGATCGCTCGGACAATCCTGTCCCCAAATTTATAAAAAATAAACTTAGTTCATTCCCACAAAATTAAAGAGTGATACACCTTAAATCGATTTCGACGATTAGGTCATAGTCAGTAACAGGAAAATAATCGAAGTACATTCGAGAAAACAGTGAAAGGGAGCTTCAATCTCACTGGTCAAGAGGTGTGAGGGAACACCCAATCATGTGGATTCTACAGAAGTGTGGTGCACAAGACCCTTGCCAGTAACAATAAGGTTACATTGGTGTGGTGCCCTGGACACCAAGGGGTTGAGGGGAACGAAAAAGCGGACACCTTAGCTAGGGAAGGTGCTGCTTCTCTCCCGGTTGGTCCAGAACCCTTCCTGATCACAACGGAGAGCTTTCTTCGGGGAGAGCTTTCCAAATGGGAGAGTAAGAAGGGTACTGCCTGCTGGCTCCGAGTTAGGGGACAGAGGCAGGCAAAACAATTTATAGATTTCTCCAGGAAGAGAGCTAATGAGCTGCTCAGCCTAGGAACAAAGGAGATACGTATAGTAACAGGGCTCTTAACGGGGCACTGTCCACTTAATTATCATCTCCACAAAATGGGCAAATCTGACACAACCCTCTGCCGGTTTTGTGGGGCTGAGGACGAGACTGCGTGTCATGTGATCTGCCACTGCCCTATGCTGGCAAGACAGCGTTTCCTAACGTGGGGGCAAGTTTCCGTTGATCCCCAGGTTATTAAAACGGGAGAGGTAAAGAATCTTCTCTCATTCGCCAAAATGTGGTGGGGAAGGGTGGACCTTCCAGCTTTATCTGGGGTTGAAGACAATAGGTCGCCACAACAGACTGGGATGGTAATGCCCACCTAGCAATTACCAGGCAGTTAGTGCTTGGGTCCCAGGCAGCTCCTGACGATGGGTACAAGTGCCGTTCACTGGACATTCAGTGCCCGGTTAGGCAGGGTGCTCAGGTCGGGTAGACAAATGTGCCTGGGAAGGAGTTGGAGGTCTCGACCTCCTCCTCTAGCCACAATAGGTCCTCCAGGACCTCAGTGGAATTAAAAAAAAAAAAAAGTGTGGTGCACAAAAGTTGATTATTGAAAACTGATGGACCGAATTGGGCAATTCCAGCGTTTTCAACAAACAAAACTAAAATCTATAAACTTGAACTCAGATTAATGATTGTAACTGAAATTGAACTGAATATTTCTTATTTACCAAGAACCAATTATTCAATTATTGATATATTGGTTATATAATATTATAGTTGTATTAAATTATTCATTATTATTATTCCTACCACTTCAACTAGATGGAATTATATTTAAACTCGGTGTGTGTTATATCGAATATATTCTATTCTAGTTCAACAGGATGTGAGGTGCCGCTCGTTAACGTTAGAAGTAAACGATGTGTTATCGCTTGTAACTTTTGCGATGTCCAAACAACAATGATTATTGAAATCCGCGCGGGAATCCCCTACGGGTCAGGATTAGGCCTAATCTGACCTCTGGTGTAATAGAATATTCCTATTCATGATGTTTAGAAGGCGAACAAGCGCTTATCAGCATTGTGACGAGAAATAAACAATAACATCATTCACATAGAAGATTGAAGTATCTATACATAGATCAACCCACTCAACAGCTCTGTTTGAAAGCAATAAATTGTATGGCCTTTATTTAAAAAATCCCTGGAAATAATAACTGAATAATTAATTATTTCGATCAATTATTCCACAGAGGAAGAAATCAGCTGAATATTTCTTTAGAAAAGTGTATTAACTAGAGCGTTCAGGAATTATTCCCCAAAATAGTGGAATACGTACATGTACGTCGAAACTAATTAGTCGAAAATGTATTATTCAAATCCTAAGACCGAAAATTTAATCAATCACTGTAATATCCACCTTTAATTTCTTTGAAATAAAAACATCAAACACTACATTACGCTTTGTTAATTGTTGGGGAACGAGGACTGACTTATTTCTCTGTTTATTCTTCCATCTTCGTGACAGGTAGCGACTTTCTCAAGGACGTTCGACTCTTCACGAAACTGGATCTCAAACCAGAAGTCATTTGTGTCTACAGAGTGATATCGGACCTTGAGGTGAATGAGTCACGGGATCAGAATCTCAGCTGTCAATTGTCGGTCCAAATCATCGGTACTTGATCATTTTTCTGTGTTCTCGTAGCTTTTTTTAGGACGTCTTTCCGATGGAAGGGTTTCTCTGTGGAGAAAGACGCCTAATGGAATCGATACAAGGGGGTGTGGGACTAATCAAATACGAGAAAAAGAACAACTACATAAGTTCTGACTCCTTAAGGTCTCGCTTCTTATATCTTATTACTCTCGTGATCGTTATAAGCAATAGTCCCCGTTATCCTCAATGGTTTCTTCCGAAGGATGGAAAGGTATTCGGCGCGAACATTCCGAGATCTGATGAATGTGTTACTCGAAAGTACCCAGGATTTTATAGCGCTGTCCTCAACGGTCATCTACCGCGTTAGTAGGGAAGTACGCAAGGCATAACTGAACACGCCCTAGAATACTCGGATTCCTGTGAGGCAACCTTTGACGACGCTCATCCCCACAAGATAACACACTTAAAGATCTGGAGAGTGGCAGAGAAGTGGTTCTTATTACTTAGTTTCGAACGTTGCAGTATTCGGCGTTTCCTTAACAATGATATGACAGGAAGAGCTTATTGGATGAAAATAACTAACTCAAGATTAAATATTAAATTAGATCAAATATTAAGATTAAATATTATTTAATTAAAATTTAATCAGACCTATTATTCATTGCTCGAGTGCTTTCTCGTACAAATATACAATTACTCTCATTCAGAATAACTCTAAAATGACCAATCACAAGCCCGGATCCCTATATTTTATTGAAAAAACCACAAAAACTCACGTTTTTGACTAGTTTTGGTTTATTATTCAATAAAAAACCATTGTAATCGCTCTCGAAAAAAAAATTTTTTTAATCCCCCCCGAAAATTTCATGGATCACGTTTCAAAGGGTGTAGAATCCAAATCTGCAATAAAAATTACGCCGTACGCACGATTTCTCCCAAACGGCTGGAGCAAAAAATCAAAATTTCGCTGCAGCAAAAATATTGAATTTCTACTAAGCCTTGGAGTGTGTATTGATAGATTGTTGTAGTGATAGAGCGATTATTGAATTTCAGGAGATATGCATAGAGCACCTAAATCGGTTCTCAACCAAAATACTCATTTGGATTGATCAGTTGATCATATTTGTGTGCCTCCTGAAATTCAATAATCGCTCTATCTCCTGTGAAATGCGCACACTCCAAAGCTTATCCAAAGCGTATTCAAAGAAATTCAAATCATGAATCATTGAATAATAAACCCCAATGAAAGAATTTGCAGCGTTTTTATTGAAAAAACCACCAAAATTCACGTTTTTGACTAGTTTTTTAACGATAACTCAGTGAGACTTTGTTTGCGGCCCCACAATGTGATATATTCGTAATCAGCGTTAAATTTCCTATAAGAATCGGTTCTCTCATAATTTTTGTCCAACTCCTCCGTGTGCTCAAAGTATTGTGAGGTGGAGGGGGTAATAGTAAATCCATTAAGCGCTGCTCCTACAGCTTACACATTTCGATTAAGAACTTTTATCTTGTTTTGATACATATTTCAGAAGTTTCTAATTGAATTATGAAGAATAACCATTGAAGAATACTCATTCTGCTCTTTCCATCTTATCAACAGACCAGCGACTTTCCCTGTTAAGAATTCTTCATTTCCTCATGCAATCTTGTTCTTAGACATACAGGCACGTGCTGATTGCATAAAATCGAGAGACGATTCTGCCAGACATCTATGAGAGCCTCTTATGCGACTGAAAGCAGCATTTGGACGTGGTTCAGTCTCAAACGCTCGAAACAAACACTCCATGTGAGTATGAGATAGCACTTTAAGGGACATATGCGTTCATGAATCAAGGAAGAAATAGAGGCCTTTTTGGTGTCTAAGATGGAGCAGAAGCTTGTTTGGGGACAGTCAGATGATAGGAAGGAAAAAAAAAAAACCAACGTAAGCCCTAGAAGAGTTTGCAGTCGAACGTACTTGACGTGCAATATAACTCCAATAATATAATTCGCATGATATTGGAAGTTTGAATGAACGTGAAACATTAATCAAACGATCCCAGCCTCTCAATACGTTGAAACCGTAAATATAAACGTGATTTTGATTCGTTCAGCACGGAAAAGCCTCGGTAAAAGGGGTGCCTTTTCGGATAGCACACGTCTGAGCAATGCAAAATAACAGAATCTTTCTCCTACGACGCCTGGCCACGGATAGATAAAACAACTTAAGAGCATTCGTGTGGATAGAACGGATTCCTATCGTTTTTACGCTCAGGGCCTTGTCGCTTAGCTCAATATGGTAGACGGATATTTTGACAGGACACTGACACTTTGACACGCAAATGATCCGAAGTGCCCAAGGAGAAATAAAAACGGAGTAAGATAGAAAGTTTTCTATATTTCCACGAAAGTAAAGAGTTACATTGTTGAATCGATTTCGACGGTTAGGTCATCATCAGTAACGAACATGAACTGAAAGTACATCACAGAGAGCATATCTTATATAGGATCGAGTGAGAGGAGATTGAATCCTATTGGCTCAAGGAAGTGAAAGGGGCGGGGAGGACCAACCAATGCCACTCAAGGCTTAAAAAGTGAAAGGGGCACAAACAGTATCATTATGGAGAGGCGGAGCCAAACTTATTGCAAGAAAGAACCCAATAATGGTGAAATATTTTGAGGAATGCCATCATTTGAACATTTTCCTGACCTATCACTTTTAACAATTTCGATTTTTCTAGATACATTTTTTGGAATCTTTGGGCAAAATTTTAGCGTTTTTCTACGATTGGATACATGCAAAGGCAGAATGATTTGAATCAACCTACCAAAACCTTGTTACTTCACTGATTTTTCACTTATTTACACTAAGTATACCTACTCAAACTGCACATAACATGTACATATGTGTCATATGTTGTACTGTGTGTGTTGTTGTAACTGTAAATTTTCAAAAGGCAAACTGGCCGCAACATAAATTTAGTGTGTTATGTTATTTTCTGCTTCTTTCATTTTTCAACAGTGCTTTCTGTAGGACAGTTTAATCCCCTTAATATGTATTTGTGTAGAAAAACAATTTTAAACAACACAAAATGTTTTTTTTTGTGTCTACAGGTACCGTTTTAAAACCATTAAGAGAACTCTAGGGGCAAAACCCCTGGAATATGACTAGAAAAAGAACCTGAAACTATGATTTATTACGCTCATACAAAAAAGCAGAAAATCTAGTGTTCCAAAACAAGTCCAACATACCAATCTAGTACCTACAGTTAACCCCCTCCTCCTCCCCCAGGTTACTTATTCTTCTTTCTTAACAATCTTGTTCAAACTCTAACTCTTTGTATGAACTCGATTTAAACCCCAATATCTTACCACTGTCCAACAGCTGGATAACATATTCCAGTCATTAAACATTTTACTAAAACTGAATTTGGTCAGAGACAACAAATTATCAACATTGCAACACCCAATGCTACGGCCAAATCAGATTGCGGTTGATGAGACACGGCGCACAGAGCAACCCCTCCTTCAAGACCGGGAGGTCGTGCGGGTCATTGCATATCCTTGCCCCTGACGAAGACAATGCCTCCTCCGTAGCTTTCCCAATTTTCAAACATTTGGTCTTTTTCAGTCAACAGGGTGTCCCAGGACTTGTGCACAATCCGACTCTTACGTGCTCTACAACTCATTTCCGACTGCGAAGAGTTGCATTCATCTTCGAAACTTTTGGAAAAACCTCAATTCTAACAGAAAACACACGTTTTCTGCAGTTAAACACTATTTCCTTAACTAAAAATATTTTTAAAAACCAAATCAACGACATCGTTGGAAAGCTGACATTTTGCCGCACGTTTTACCAGGTTTGCACAGTTCTGCGTCAAGCATTCATAGGGTTTCTAGGCGAGATGAAAAACCGGCGATTTCAAGATTTTGACAAAACTGCCAATTCGCGCAGCAATCGCACATCTTCAATGCAATTTAAAAAAAGTTTTCTGACATCAAATAGATAGAAAATGTAACGCTCTTTCCAACGGTGTCATCAAATTTGAGCTATCTTCAAAATTGAGGGAGGTTATAACAGTTTTAATGACATAACATCGAAAACAAGAAAAAAATCTTAAATCGCGAATAGCTCGGAAACGAGGCCTCTGGCAAAAAATTGCTAAGAGGCATTTTTGATCGGAAATGAGTTGTAGAACACGTAGGAGTCGGATTATGCATAACTCCTGGGACACCCTGTAGAAGACTGCGATTGTTTCCTGTACTCCCTGGATGTCCAAGTCACAATGAAGAGCTTCATTTCTGATGAACCATGGCGCATTGGTCATCATTCTTAGGTATTTATTTTGTTGGACGAACCTTTTTCACGAGTGTACTCGAGGTCCCCAGAGACCACAAGCATAATATGCCAATGCACATTATGTCAAAATTGATCGTATCATGGTTTGATATAGTAAACATTTCGAGATGAGTCGTAGCGGTGACCTTTATCCAATAAACTGCCTCAGGAATCTGATTCTGCTACGAATCATCTTTTGCAGGCTTGTTTTGTGAAGATTCCCTGTCAGTTTCGAATCTAGCTCCATGCCCAAGTACCGAACCGAGTTTCAAGTTACTTCTTTTCAGTAGTTTTACTAACCTTTTCTTCAGGCACATTTTGGATGAAAATTCTCATTGAACTTTAAATCTGTCGTATTAAGCATTCACAGGATTTCGGTTGCTAACAAAATGACTGGAAGGAAAGGTGACTGGAGGTAGGAGGATATTGATAAACGGGGATTGGATTAATTGAAATGCCTAAGGTAAGAGGAGCTATGGTAATTCCCAAAACTCTGAGCCACATTCGGGTTGAGTGTCTAGGTATCTAGCTTAGGCGTCTATGGTCGGGCCACCAACTAGACACCTTCCAAAAAGGGTATAAAGATTAGTTTTTTGGCCGTTGACTGAAAAGGAAAAACGTAAGCTCTAAACCGAGGCAAAAGAGGTATTGCTCGACTATATTATTGCCATGTTATATTATCATATGTTTGACGGGTCCTATCATACTACAAGCAATATTATTGTTCTAGACCGGAGTCTGCCGCAAATCTCTCTCTAATCATAATGCACCCGACGTGTCGAGGAAAAGAGAAAGTTGGACCTGTGATGTCCCCTATGAACCCATAGCTCGTTACTTGACTCCATCATTATGAACCCGGTGCTAGATTCTCAGTATCTTACACAGGGCTGCGTCATTAAAATTCTTGGGGGGGGGGGAGGGGGGGAAGGGTTTCATTGATGGATAGATAAAGGTTGATTGAAACAGTTTTTAACGTGACAACCTATATTGATGATACCTATATTTTCAATCACTGGAGTATTTGTGTGCATGAAAATATCAGAAAGTATAATACCTAAATGTTTATTTATTCATTGCAGATGCCCCCAAAAAAAGAGCTGCTTCGAACGAATGACGAAATTTAAATATTTATTTTTTAATGCTTATTAAATACACAATTTTACAATGTTTACTATACAAAATGTGATCAACAAGTGTGATATTATATTTCTTTGCTCTTTATGAAGCATGACATACCTTTTTCAAATTCGTTTCCTGCTCAATTGTGATTCGAAAGAATTAGTTCGTTTGATAAGACTGATGGGCAATGTAATTATTATGTTGGATAAATAAGTTTTTGTTAAGTTTAAGTTTTGTATTAATAAAGTTTTTGTGATAATTTTCGAAATATCAATTAAATGAGCTGTTTCTGATTTTGCTTAACTAGAAACCCTTACCCTACAATGTCATAATAGCAACTGGAGTGAAAAAATAGCAGGTATGTTGTAGGCATAGGAAAATTTGATCCATATTTTGCACGGTGAAAAAAAAAAAAAAATTGATGTCTATATTTTGGTAGGGTGAAATAATGCAGCCAACTAATACTCGAATTAGCACAGTTAGCGATACAGTAACCATATTATGTACATAAAGTACTTACAAGTAAAAATATGAACGAAATAAGAACAACAGAGTGAGCGAAAGTCCTACCTATCACAGGCTGTGATTCACAGCTTGTACAGAAGTTTACCTGTCGCGTTATGGGTTAAATATGGTTTGTTTTTCTCTCTGAAAATGTATAAATGACAATGACAGTGATCGTATATTGTTTTACATTTTTGTTTGGGGGGGGGGGGGGGGGGGGGGGGGGGTTGGTTGGATGGGCACCCCTGTCTTACAGATAGCGCTAAAATCGTTTTTCCCAAAATTAAAGTCAACCCAACATGAGCTGAGCCACCGACAGCGACCACGAATTCAAAGTACAGCTTTGGGTGGACGAAGGGCTAAATCGCCAAGTCGCTAATCCAGAAGATGTCAGCTAGTACAAGCTGCCCAAAATTTCAATATCCACTTATTTTGTATATGGCATATCCAAAATTTGCCAACCAAACCTGTACGACCTATTTGTGGGGACAGAAGTGGGGAGGGAATTTTGTGGCTTTCGATCATTTGTACGGGGTCTATAACGTGAACTTTCTACGGGTGTATTTCGAGAGCTGGGTTAATAACTTTCCTTTTTGTTGGGGTTATGACGACGTGTTCGCTAGCGGGAGCATTATGTCGAACTCCCATTCTCTCTATTCAACTACAGCAGTAATGTGGAGCTTATGAGTCTAGACTAGATGTCTTTTGATTTTAGTGATTGCTTTTCTGGGAAGCAATAACAATCTACACCCCGCTGGATAGCTTCCTTCGTAACTCCACGGTTCGGAGATTGACGTTTTTGGCGAAAGGTGACTCTGATTCACGGGGCAGAGGCGAGAGAAGTTCGAAGAACAGCTCCTCTCATGGTTTGAGGTGCTATCGAGGGGATTCCCGTCGGGGCCCGGCCCGGTATTTCCCCGAGTAGAACCAGAGCACTTGACACCGGCGGGTTTCCTGTACCGCACGGAGCAAGAGACGTCGACGATGACGTAAGACGATTCAACTTGCAGTTGATGGCACGACGACGCTTTCACAGATTTCACCACACCGTAATTAGCGAGCCAATTATTAGATAAGGCCGGCTTGAATGCAATGCTGTTATAGATGCGCACCGGTAGCAAGTTTTGGTGGTCCAGAAACAGTTTAAATCATGGCCATTCAAGCTATTTCCTCATCGATCCCCCCCCCCCCCCCCAATTTGTTGCTTTACGTTTCAAAACGTGTAAAATCCAAAAATCAAAATAAAATTAAAGAACATGATAGGGCTGGAATATTTAAAAATCCCTTCCGCGATTACTTTCATCTATGCACCCCCCTATGGTCTAGAACTTGGACAAAACAGAAGAATGTTGACATGGATATGAATCTGCAAGTACCTGTATGAAAATTGTAAAAATTGCCTCGTAAATTATGATGATCGCATCAACTGATATAATTCCAATGTCATGGTCTTTTAGCCTTATGATATGCATTAAAACTATCATTGTACATTAGAAAACTGGTGAAACGTATAGATGTTATTTTATCTCATTCATTGCAAGTTTATTTCCAGAATGTTCAATTTAATATTCGTTTCAGCCCCTTCGTTTCAGGTTATCTGAAATAGAGCCCATTTGAGACGTCTTGGGGTAAAATACGTGGTCTAGAATTGCGCTGGTCAGGTGAAGGATCCTCGTGGCTTATTTCTTTCCTAATCGATCTGGGTTGCTGAAATATGAAGTAGATCTACTTTTAAGGCATCTTAAATACCAGCTACGGTTAAGATCGATCCATTAAGATCAAGTAATATTGACTATGTCTATAGTCATAGTCAGCGTTGTACGTCGAATGGCATTCGTACAGAAATAATAAGCTACTTTTAAATTATTTGCAACGTTTCCTTGAATTCTCGTCACTATTCGTAAATTTCCGTCAATAGTACGCGAATTCCATCAATATTAATAAGAAAAAGAGGGGGTTGGGATGTAGAAGCATGGATCCAGTTGGACAGAAGACCGTGTTGACTTCACTTCGGTGCTGGCGTGGGAGCTCGACGCTACTGACGAAATAGCACCTCACGAATTATTTCATATTCAGTTCTTGGTAAAATGGGATCAATCCTAAGTCTTTCCTCATGCCTACACTTCAAATTTTATTATACCGTTTGAAAGGGAGTTAAATTTTCTATTTCTCTGGTGGAAAACCAAAGTTTTGAAACAGACGTAGCGGGTGAAAAATGTATTGAAAAGGAAAATTGTCAAATCTACACTTTTTCAATCGACTCCTATGGTCAATCGGTATCCATCACATGAGTGTGCCTATGCATTTTCGCTTGCACGCCTGAGACTAGTGCCAAAATTGTAGGTGCCGACTATCTAATCAAAAAGTATTTGACGCTGGAATTTAGTGAGGAAATTGAAGATTGGAGAAAAAGGGTTTTGACGGCGAAATCGAATGGTCACAAAAAAGGTTCGACTTCGGATTTTACGTATTTACCTTTTGTCGATGAATCGCTCTAATCGCTCAACGAATAAGGGATTTTTATGCCCTTTCCCCTGGTAGGATTAAGTCCTATTGGCAAAATGAGCTAAAGAATTGATACCAAGCCAGTGTCAGTCACTAAACAGCTTGCTAGCATATGCACATGAAAACTTTATCAAGCAGGTTTCCTACATAGATCTTTTCACATTTTTGTTCTTTGCCTAGCTCGATTTTAGCTTAGAACCATCCTATGGGTCAAGTTTCTTCCTTCTTTTCCTGTTTAAATATCTTTGATGTCTGCGCATTCTGGTAGATATTTAACGAAACGGATTTCATTGAAACTCGAGAGGTTTTACCGAGACTGGAATCTTGAAGTATACCTTTCTATATCATACGATACGTTACCGTAACACTAAAGGTGTCACGTTTTGGCATCGTATGATTCATTAATCTTTATTTTCTTTTCGTTGCTTGAAAAGGAGGTGGGACGATAAGAGCTCGTGATCGGTTTGTGGCCTGTGGCTTGTACATCTTGAAGGATAAGCCACGTTATATGGAACAC
This sequence comes from Creontiades dilutus, assembly GCA_031894815.1. NCBI lineage: Eukaryota > Metazoa > Arthropoda > Insecta > Hemiptera > Miridae > Creontiades > Creontiades dilutus. Next base: position 211,518 of record JAVIWC010001248.1, on the reverse strand, counting down.
AAAGCGGTTCAAACGACTATAATACGAACTGTCATAAGGGAACTAAGCTGACAAAATGTTGTGCACCAGCAGGGAGCTTCTCCTCTTGTGTTCGGTTCTCATCATCCAGGTATGTTGGATCCTTAATGAGGAATATATTTCGATTTTGCATGTGACATCTCCTAAACATGGGTAAATAATCAGCGGGCTTGCAACAAATTACCTGCTACATCTTGTTTTACTGCAAAAGTCAATGTTTTAGACGTGCATATTTTTGAACGCCCAAATGCCAATCCATTTTGAAAGCAGTTTTTCGCATAATCTTCAGCAACTGACGGATAGGTGTTTATTTTATGGTTATCGGGTCTGTCATTATCAGAAAATCGAATTCCCCATTCCCATTCACTTTAAACTGTTGAAATGAGATGTTGGCAGGTCTTTGACGCTGCTAATTGCATATACCCTTTGTCAGCAGAAAGAGAGCTTGGATGCTGAATACTTTCACTTTTCATCAAACTTCGATGACGATATTTTTTATAAAACCTCTTTGGAGTCACAAACACCCTGGTAGCAGTTCCGGTGATCCATTCCTTTCTTATTAAACTTACCAAGCTATAATATTTTCTGAAAAATCGTACGTGTACGTCCATGTGAGCATATGTATGAAAACTCTAGGATTATCAATTGTCCACTGGCTAGATCGACTTCTGTCGGTTTGCTATCATAATATTTTCAAACTCAGAATCTGGCAACGTCTGGGTAATCAGCTACTTTGTATACAACGATAAGGTTCACTTCATTAACGCGTTTAATGTCAATTACGAATCTATACCTGAAATCTGTGGTGAAGAATATACTTCTTATCAATCTTGATACCTAACCTGTTTGATCTTATCATTTGTATAATTAACAGAAATAGAACAGCTAATGATGTAGGTGCCTTAATAAATACCTCTTAGCTTCCTGTTTCCTAGATACGCAAATTCATAGTTAGCTTTGTAAAGCAAGATGAACATGTTCACTACCAGTTATATTTTGTTGTGTACAGAAGCTTTAAATCGTTTTTAATCTTCAGATGCGTTGTGGTATTGCAAATATTATTGGCATCTAAACAATGTATGTCAATGTGAAGGGTTAATTCAGAGCGACATTGTGTATTATATGTATGTTTACTGACACATAATGAACTATCTATTATTTTAATTCAACTATTTTTAATATCTATTCTTATTGGATTTCAGCATGTAACGGGAAGCTCGTATTGGTGTAACAGAGGATGTTGCTGCCCAAATTGTGGGTGTTATGGCGGCAGTTACACGAGTAATTGTGGCTCAGGATATTGTGGAGGTTGGAACGGATATCAGAACTGCAATCAACGTTATCGACGATCAACCAGCGGTGGCAATGCATGTTGCGACTCTGGCAGCAGAACTGGGTCTGCACCTTTCAACGGTGGATGGACGGACCAAGGAAGTTGGACGAGAGACGGTTGGAGCAATCCAAGTACTGGAACTAGTTCCACAGGACAGTCTGGAATGGTGGGAAATTCGAGAAATGGATTGGCCATCGTAAGACGAGCTAATAATTATAGTAAAAACTCAAATAATTGGGCAGATTATAACAGCTTCAACGGTGCAATGACATCTAATGAGAACTATCCAAGTTAGGGGTCACTTCCTATGACACTAACTATGGATTGGTGCCTACTGGGTATGGGGTATCTAAAAGCGTGACTCATGATATAGATTCTCCCACTGTTGGAGTAGATAGATCAGACTATTGGATGAGGTCAAGACAAAGTAGCAGTGTAGGTACGGGAACTGGTTATAGTGGTTGGGGAAGTGGTTCAAGTGGAGTAAATAGTTTGAGTTTTACAAATAACAATGGAGGTACTGAGCTGGATTACCTTGCTGGCAATGATGGGTTTGGTGAATTAAATATCCTTTCCGGAACGCCGAGTAATAACGACAGGTTGATTAGCGTGGGCGGAACTAGAGTAGAACGGGATAGCAATAGGGCCGGGTTCGATAATAACATGTATAATGATTTCAATAGTAATGTGGGATTTGATAATAAATGGGTCCCGGTTGATGCAGGAACGTACAATAATTGGAATAGTCTCAGCGGTACGTCTGGTCAAGAAGTTTCAAATAGTTTTGCAAAGGGAACTGGGTATGGAAGCGCATCCGTAACTACGGGGTTAGGTAGAATGAATGAAGTAAGACCAAATGACAGAATTAGTACTTACAGTTCCACTCAAGATTATGACAGATATTGCGATCTCGATGATAGTGGATATTGGGGAGGGGTGGCTGACCAAGGAAGACTTCCTGAAACAGAACGGTACGCCATCGCATCTGGTACTGGTAGTTCGAATATCCGAAGCCAAAGCGCTGCCAATGTAGCACAGAATGGGTGGAATTGGGACACCATCAGAACTGCAGCTGGATACTACACGAACGGAGTCGCAGAGAGAGATTCTCCTGTACGCCTCACGGGGAACAGCGTCGCTGAGAATGGAGTAAACACCTTGACCAGAGGCGACAGTTCTAACTTATTGGGTACCGTGATTCCACAGATACTCTATTTTGACAGATGGAGCAACGACGGCAGCGGACCTATCTATCAGGATTGTGACGGCAACCTTTATGAGTTGTGGGAAGAAGTAAATGATTGCGAGTAGTCACTACCGTCGCGAAAGAAGAACTAAGATGCCCACGACGCGAAAAGATTTTTACCAGTTAGCTGTCATTGGAAAATCTCAAATGAACTCGACAATAGTGCTTAAGTTAGATATTCACATGACAGACGAAAAAGGAAATAAAAACACATATGATAGTTTAAGTAGTTCCCAAGGTAACCTTTAACTGAAAAATATATTCTTACGTTTGACATGTTGGGGAGCCAATTAGCGAATACCGTTCATTACTGACTGCTATTGCTCATATTTTAACCACGTCAAATGTTATTGAAGAAGGTTACGAGTATATTTTGAGTAATAATTATGTTACAATTACCCATTATCGTTTTGATATTTCAAGTAGTGTTTCCAGCTCCAGTTGAAAATATCGGATTTTGGAATTTCGGTTAAGTACTATGTTGAAAAAGCTAAGGTGGTGCAATGCCTGTCGTGTTACACACCAGAAACAATAGTTTTAGACAAGTTTGTATCATGGTTTTAATTCAATAATCTATCATGTTTTGGTATATAAATACATTTCCAAACTATCTAAAGTGTCCTCATTGCCCAATTCCTTCCATAATTGTATTACCGATTCAGATAATTTGAAGTTGCACAGGAACAGGAAAATGCGGTATTCCGAATGAGCATTACTAGCGTTTTTCCTATCCAAATCTGTGCTGTTTATTATTCAATTGGCTTGCGCTCATGATTTGAATTTCTACTAAGCGTGTTTCACAGTGATAGAGCGATTATTGAATTTCAGGAGATTTGCATAGAGCACGTAAATCTGTTCTCAAACAAAATACCTATTTGGATTGATCAGTTGATCATATTTGTGTTCCTCCTGAAATTCAATAATCGCTCTATCACTTGTTAAACACGCACACTCCAAAGCTTAGTAGAAATTCAAATCATGAACGCAAGCCAATTGAATAATAAACCCCAGTGAAAGAATTTGCAGCGTTTCATGCATATCAGAATGCTTCAACACAATAAAAACGTGTATCGGCTACAAAGCCTCTTAGGAGTTCACTCCAGTATCCACATTACTACATCACTACGTCACCAGGTTACTGCTATCAAAACAAAAACAATAATAAACCAAAACCCAACTGAAAGAATTTGTAGCGTTTCATGCATATCAGAATGCTTCAACCCGTGTATCGGCTACAAAGCATTTTAGGAGTTCACTCCAATATCCACATTACTACATCACTAGGTTACTGATATCAAAACAAAAACAATAATAAACCAAAATGACGCAAATGTTGGCACCATAAATCGGGGATGGTTTGACCTCCGGACCTGGGGAGGGGCTCATTCGATTCCTCATGGAGAGCTCTTCAAAAAGAGTCCAAATTTAGGCCGCTTCGACTTTTTTTGAGGTTTTTAGTGATTTTACAAAACTTTGACAACCCTTCAGTGGCACTTTGAATTAAGTGAGAGAGCTGGCTCAAGAATTGGGGCGTCGTCGGACCAAGATGGATTTTTCCTGAAAATTTCAGATCTTTTGCTCCAGCCGTTTGGGAGATATCGTGCGTACGGCGGACGGACGGAAAATTTTCCTTATTGCAGATTCGGATTCTACACCCTTTGAAACGTAAACCATGAAATTTTCAGGAGGGGGGGGGGGGGAGAATTTTTTTTTCAAGAGCGATTACAATGGTTTATTATTGAATAATAAACCAAAATTGATTATAAATACAATAAAAATATCATTAACGGATGTTTAGTGGTTTAAGAGAAAAGCTTTGGATGGGATATACGTATCATTTGACTTAAACCAATATCGTGGGAGGGTTCTTCAATGAAATCATATTTTTCTCTTGTCAATTAGTGGCAACCAGGAAGATTTTGTGTTGAAGTTAATAGAAACTAACCTGAAAAAAAAACCAGATATGTTTACTTCTTACAAACAATACGTTGAGAATTGAGATTATTTGCCGACAAATGGGCCCAGTCACAGACCCAGTGGGGCCGGGTGAAGGCCTAGATGGATGTGATCCGGGCGGTTTCACCGGGGACTCGAGGCTCAAGGGGGACCCGCATTTACTGGTCGTTCATTTTTCCAAGAATGAGATTCAAAGATCAGAATGTTGGTAAATGTCCATTACATGGGACCACCAGGTTGAATCATTTGGTTTTTGAGAATTCGTATTGATTAAAAAAACTTGTTGGGCTTTTCCCCAAGAATCGGGACAACTGCTCGAAGAGAGAGGCTTTTTCGTTCTCAATGACCTATATTACGTGAGGCGGTCCATTACAAAACTCACATAATCCACTTTTCAAAAATTTTCAGGAAACCTACAAAACGTTTAGTTTAATAACTTTACAGTGAAATGTATTTTTTTGTGTTCCCCGCGTGTAAAATATGTGTTTTTACATAATGGTATATACCTTTTGTTCAAAATATCTGTAGTTTTTCCAAAAATTAAGATTAAAGTTTGGATAAAGTGAGTTTTGCCATGACACCAGTGGATAAAATTAGTTTTGGAAAGATGGTTACTGGATTAAGTTAGTTATGGCATGATACAATTAACTTTTAGTTTTAAACAACACAACTATCTGTAACATAAATGAAACTATTTTGACTAACCTAATGCACCCCATATGCTGTTATTGTAAGCTGTAATCACTGGAAATAATATGAAATGTTAAAAGAGCGTGTATATGTATTTTTTATTATATACAGTAAAAAAGTGACTGTTAAAATTACACTTAAAAAAGTCAAGTCCTCTTAAAAATTGCTCCTTTTACATTATAAAACAAACTTATATCTTCTGTTAATAATTTCTAAGAAGTGAGTCCTACTTGTAGACTAAACTATAAAATCGCCTTCTTGGACACCTTTATTAGGCGGAGTCGGTACTATGTTTTCTCTTAAACTCATTATAATTATTATTTTAAAAGTTTTAAAACATACTGTATTTTCACTGTAACAACAAAGATGACTAACAAACAGCAGAAGAAAAATGACAAACATAAACAGAGTCACGTGACTGAATCCAGGCCACCGATTGGGTAAGAGGATAAAGATGATTTTGGAATGACAGTCAAATCAGGGTCACGTGACGTAGACTTCACACTCCCATTGGCTGATGGATTATGTGAGTTTTGGAAATGACACCCACTTTTTAACATTACATAACGGTACTTATGCCTATCTGGACCTACGGTATTCAGCTATGGGGATGCACAGCTAAAAGTAACTTGAAAATGATTCAAACATTCCAAAATAAGGCACTAAGGAGTATTGTGAATGCTCCATGGTACATTCGTAATGATGACCTCCACAAGGACCTCCAAATCGAAAGAGTCACCGATGTCATTAAAAGATACGCAAGGAACTACGAAAAGAGGCTTCTTGCTCATACCAACCCAGAAGCCATTAGGCTTCTCGACAACTCCCAAGTAAACCGACGCCTGAAAAGGACCAAGCCATTGGACCTTGGATGCTGATGTGAAGCTGAAATGTGGTGTATTGTCAATGGACTAACACTCCTATAATATTGCGGAATTTATGTGAAGTAAATATCTAGATAGTTGCCTGTACATTACCTCAGTTGTAACTAGTTGATATATTAACAAATAAACGCTCTATTAAAAAAAAAAAAAAAAAACTTTTTAACATTAAATATTTATATGATTTAGTTACTTTTGGAAAGATATAACCTAACAAACAGACGCACATTTTTCTGCTGAATGCAGTGGTACCAATAACTCAATTTCGAAAAAAAGTGGATTATGTGAGTTTTGGAATGGACCGCCTCACGTAAAGTATAGCAGTAGTGTAGTTCGTTGGTCTCTCTTCAATGTTATGAGGAAATAGACTAATTAAACTTTTCAAACAATGTGCATTAGAAATAATAAAAGGCTTCCTTAAATTCGGACTTGTCAAAATAAGTAATGATACTTTCCTTTTTGCCTACGTTTGTGATCGTTCTGGAACGGTATTGGGGCATAGCCAACTTGCTTTAAAATGCTTTCCCAAACAGAATCCAATCGCTTCAAGAAATATTATGTTGTTAGAAACATTCAGCGAGAGCCCTCATTTCTTCAGCCGCACTCTTGTAGAAGGATATCATCCAAGTTTAATGTTGAATTAATTTCGGTTGACTAAGGCGCAATGTGTGAGGACGCTATTTGCCCATCTAGGATGAATGATTGAAGGAAAACGGCGTTTTTATGCCCAATCGTCCCAATATTGGTACTGCACCAGTTTTCAGACCCGAACTCCGAAATTTCCGCCGACTGTCCCTGATGCGAGTAGCTTACCAGAATTTTGGCGAATTTTTACAATAACCCAAGCGAGGCCGTCGAAGACCATTTGTCGCAGAGCACTCCGGCAACCTGTGGTTCGAACAATCAAATTTCTTGCTGTTAGCTCCATTGCAAGTACCAATCCGTCGAATGAACGGTGGTCTTTAGTTCAGTCGCTTCCCAAGTATTGATGCTGTTGCATATTCTGCTACCAGCGGTGATTGGTATACGTTTTAATCGTTGATATTAAAAGATTGAAGCAACCAAATAAAGTAACAAACCTTCTGAATTGTATTGAAAGTAGGTCGTGAAAGTAAAAATTGAGAAGTGATTGTCAAGTAGTGAGACCTGAGGAATTAGTTGTTAAAATCCGGAGCAGCGTTCAGGTCATTCCTTTTTGGTTATAGATGTGCAAGCACGAGGAAAAGCTTTTTCCAGGAGTTCCTAGTAAGTAAGAGACAGCCGAAAGGGAAGCCTGCCATCTCGGAAAGTTTTCCAAATTCCATGTTTTCCATTCTTCTGATCAGATTCAATGTTCCTGACAATATCAGATTCTCCTAGTTTTCATTCACCTCTAAAAAACGCTGCAAATTCTTTCACTGGGGTTTATTATTTCAATGATTCATGATTTGAATTTCTACTAAGCTTCGGAGTGTGCGTGTTTCACAGGTGATAGAGCGATTATTGAATTTCAGGAGATATGCATAGAGCACTTAAATCGGTTCTCAACCAAAATACTTACCTATTAGGATTGATCAGTTGATCATATTTGTGTGCCTCCTGAAATTCAATAACCCCTCTATCACCTGTGAAACACGCACACTCAAAAGCTTAGTAGAAATTCAAATCATGAACGCAAGCCAATTGAATAATAAACCCCAGTGAAAGAATTTGCAGCGTTTTTTCAAGAGCGAATACAATATTCTATTTGAAAATTTTAAATTTCGTAAGACGGAGCATGCATATCAAAATGCTTCAACCCGTGTATCGGCTATAAACCCTTTTAGGAGTTCACTCCAGGATCCACATTCACCACATCACTAGGTTACTGCGATAAAAAAAAAAAAAAAAAAAAAAAAATGTTTTTGTTTTGAGTGCAGTAACCTAGTGATGTAATGAATGTGGATGCAAATGTTTGCACCATAAATCGGGCCATACATCGGGAATGGTTTGAGCTACGCACCTGGGGAGGGGCTCATTCGATTCTTCATGGAAAGTTCTTCAAAAAATGTCCAACTTTAAGCCGCCTTGACTTTTTTTTGAGGTTTTTAGGGATTTTACAAAACTTTGACAACCCTTAAAGGGCACTTTAAATTGAAAGAGCTGGCTCAAGAATTGGGGCGTTGTCGGACCAACATGGATTTTTCCCGAAAATTTCAGATTTTTTGCTCCAGCCGTTTGGGAGAAATCGTGAGTACGGCGGACGGACGGAAAAATTGTTATTGCAGATTTGGATTCTACACCCTTTGAAACGTAAACCATGAAATTTTCAGGGGGGTTATAATTTTTTTTTTCAAGAGCGATTACAATGGTTTATTATTGAATAATAAACTGAAACCAATAAAATCTACCAGTTTCGTATCACCGACAAACATTCCCACTTTAGCTTTCGTAGGTTACATATAGGAAGACGTGACACGTGTTCTATTAAGACTATTAGGTTTTGCCTCTTTTATGATGCATGGGTTTGCTCTGTCATCATACGCAGTATACAGTACAGATACCCCAGTTATGTAAAGAGCTGAAGACGGACGATGTGATAAACTGTCAAGGACATTCCCACAATAATTGTGGGTTAAATAATTTTGCAATAAGTTTAATAAATTGTTGAAATAATCAACTTTAAGCAAGATATAAGAAGAAAACTCGGGAAACAAAATTAATGCATTTTCTTCGCCTTCGTCAACAAAATATGATGGTTTTGAAGAGCTAAAAACATTTTTTAAGGCAGAACTGCCGTCCAAGGACCTGCATGGGCTCTCTCCAAGAAACGCATTCGTGTCTCTGCCCGTTCGGGCTAGTTTCCCCACGAACAGTATACGATAAGTAGCATTCTAATTATATTTCATTCTTAGAAATGAGGGGTTCTGAATTAGGAAGAGTACACAAGTACCTACATACTCAACTGATATAGAGATAGCTATCTAGCAGACTATTACTGTGGAAAATACTTGCGCAGTCTACTTAATTTTCTATATTGTAACTTTTTTCTCGATGGCGACCATAAAGACACGATTGAAATGACAAAAATACTAAGTTGTTGAATAAATGGATTGCCTGTTACTGCCGTTAAACTCAATACTTCTGTCGTCAGGTTTCGCTGCACGCCTGACAATTCGTCGTCCTCAGCTCGAAACGTTTCTATCTCTCACCTCATTACGAGCTATACGAATCGGGAGGAGCTTCACATTTGGGTCTAACGCTCCTCCAACGCGCTCGTAGTTATCTCAAACCCCAGGGTTGATTGCCGGCAAAGCGAATCCTCTAAAGGATAACTCACGTTTGGCTGGTCGGAAAAGGAAAAGTGGGTGCATATAAAAAGTTGATTTTCAAAAGAAATGTCACAGTTGTCACCGCCTTCTCGAAACAACAACAACAGCCATGGCTTCCCTCGCAATGCTCGCCCTCGTTTCTTGCATCGTCCTCGTCGCCCAGGTATCAGAATGCAGTTTAGCCACAAATTCGTATGGTTTGAAATTTAAATTGTGATTGCCACTTTGAAAAAATAAAACTCATCGCTAGAGGACTACACTGTGAAATTTAACGAAAATGACATTTGGCAAAGTGTTTACAAGCTTTACTGCGCCAATTATTAACACTTGAAAGAAAATTTCAAATTGGGCCATTCTTTCATTTTTTTGCTTAGGTTTCTAGAAGCAATTTGTTGTCGAGGAAAATGGTTGTTTTTTGTGAGAGGAGCTTTCTCTGTGAAAATGTTTTCATTGTCACTTTGTTGGATAATACTTTTTTGATCAATAAAATAACACTGTTCATCTTTGATGCAGAGAAAACAATAATGGAAGAGAAACAGAGAAAGTAAAGCTTGAATTTGAGTTTTTTTATGCTTGCAAGTCAAAAAAAGTTAGATCTACCGTACATACCTTTAAAGTTTGAATTTTTTTGGTTTTTCATCTCTCCTGTAACGTTTCAAAAACGGATCTACCTTGTTTTGATTCCCTAAGCCTCATTGGTCATTGCTAGAATATACTGTGGAAGATTGCTCAAAACTCGAGTCTCTCCATTGCAGTCATAGGTCACTCTGAACAGTCACCTATAAATGTCATTTCAAAATATGAAAATGAATCACCAATGTACATTTACCTCTGTCCTACCTGTAGCAAACTTTTTCCCTTCAACTCCTCCAGTGCTCTTTGAAAGTTCCAGGAGTTTGGTGAAGACTGATATTTCCTGCTTCCCATTTCTTGAAACTAGAAAAAGAACCTGAGAAAAGGGACTTCTGCAAGTTCCTATTGCCTTTTAGCTGTAAAGACATCATTTGAGTGTTGCAAGTTAATCAAATTATCTCTTTGAAGGGGTAACGACATCTATCCCTGCTGTACAATGGATGCTTTTCAAGTTTGTGCTTCCACTGGGTTGTGTTGTATTCGTCAGTCTTTGCCCCATCTAGTTCATTTTTTTCACAATAACTTTTTTTACTTTTTCGAAGTTAATACAACTTTTTTCTTTTCAGTAAAACCTTTTACAGATTCAATTCAAACTCTGGTAATTTTGACAAACTGGGTATCTACCCATGCGTGCTAGTCCCCAATAGACGGCTAAGCTGCTGGGCCGATTTAGACAGGAACGCTTCTCAAATGATCAGCGTGTTCTGGAGCACAACATAGGCTAGCTCAGAACCACCAAAACATCGTTCTACTTCATATAGCAACCGATTCGTTTGGTTCCCGAACTTCTGTTATGGCAGCTAACATGCAGTTAATGCTCCAGAAAATCGTGACAGCTAGAGAAACCTTGAAGGAACTTGTTATTTCGTGCAAAGCCCGGGTTTCCTGTTGGTAGACAATATAAATATATTGAATAAGCTTTCTACATTCAAATCCTAAATAGGTATATGTTTACTGCGTAATACCTGCATCCCATTCTTCATTTACTATGTAGGTAACACATGCTCCCATTTAATGGAACCCTGAAGGTTAAACATACCTGTTGCCATTCCAAGATACTCTCCTAGCATTTTCCTCCCAAACTCACTTGTCACGATCAACATTTTCAATCGGTCTGTTCTGCTTGTCCCGGCGTTGTTGGCCGAACCTATTGCCTAACCATGGGCGCTCTATAAAACCTTTGTAGCATTGTGTTATGGTTGCTTGCAGTAATCCCGGCTATGTGCCTTAATCCGATAACACAACCAAAGTCACTGTTAATCGAGGTGAGATCGTTCCTCTCTATTGATTGGTACCTAAATAAGTTAGTTTCTCCTTGGCCTCTGTTGATTATATTACTAACCTTGTTAACTAATTATTGTTTAGCTATTGATGCGCAACACACCATGAAAAACCAGAGTTGATTGAATTGAATGCGAACAGATTGTACAATAGAGCATAAAGTTTTATTCAATGAAAAAAGGCAACATCCAAAGTCAACGTAAAACCTCTGCTAGCGATTTGTGTTCATTTTCGACCAAAAGCTCACATTTTCGTACCAAGTTGATGCTATCACTCGTGCCATGACAGCCTTAAGGTTCCTAAAGCTCTCAACAAACGAATATTATGCCATGGAAGCGATCAATACCCTTTATGAATAGCTTGTACGGCCTGGATTCTGGAATATTCCATGATTGCAAAAGCTTGAATGGGTAAAGCGTCGCTTTTTGCGATATATAGCTTTCAAGCTTCACGATGAGGATGACCGTCCATTGATGGAACGATGAGGTATCGAGACTAGATAGGCAAAGAGTAGTCGCTGATCAAACTTTTCTAAATTATTAACAAAAGCACCGATAGTCCCGTCTCTTATCCCAATTCCGTCTCGACGTACCCACTTTTAACCTGCGGCAACCACCACTCTTTTACGACCCATTTTCTCTTACTAAGTATCTTCACCACCTGCATCTTAGGACACCTCTTCAGGTAAATCATCCATTCAGTAATATGCTTAACCTTGATCTTTTCCCTAATTCATTTTCCACTTTCCATACAATGTTATCACATTTCCGCCGAACTTGCAACCCATAGATTTATATTCGTTACAGTAATTTCAGCATTTACTGTTTCATGTTTTTGTTTAAATACTTTTGTCTGTTTTTATAATTATTTTATAATTATGTGAAGCCCGTTTTGGGAGAATAGTAAAAGTCGCAGATTTTGCTTGACCATCGACCACATAACTGGAAGTTTCCCACTTGACAAGTTGGGGGAATGAGAATAAATTCGTTTCTCCTTCCATTCATGTTGTTAATTTACAGTGAAATTCCGTTTTCAGGACGCTTGCGCCGCTCCTGCCGGATGCGGATGCGGCTGCGGATGTCCCCTTGGATTCGTCTACGTGCCCAACAGCTGCGGAAACGGCTGCTCGATCGGATGGTCAGGATCGATCCTCAACCCCAACACCTGCGGAAGTGGTTGCGGAGGAGGCTGCGGAGCCGGCCTCAACGGAATCCTCGTTGGAAGCAGCGGGTGCGGATGCTGCGGCAACGCAGGATTGAGCGGATGCGGAAGTTTGGGCGGATGCGGAGGAATTGCTCTTGGCAGCAGTTGTACCCCGATCCTTGCAACTTCTTGCTCTCCTTGCTGTTAAATTCTAAATTTACAGAAAGATTGGTGGTCGTTTCGTGTAAGAACCGGACCAATCAAAGAAACTATTTAAAAAAGTCAACAACAATAAATTAAATCTTTTTCACGAACGAATTTCGACGTTTTCTGGTTATTCCGATCTATTCCCTTACACCGTGTATATTGTACAACAAGATACACGACATTTACAAATTGTATTACTTGATGCGTCCCTGAAATAGGTGGAATTACTAGTCACTCCAGAGCTTGTGAGGATAAGGTCGTGTTGCTATGTTCTAAGATCAACGAGTGAAAAGTATTAGATATCAAGGGATTAAAAAATAGAAATTTTGAAACGGAGTAGTAAAGTCAAATGTGATAAATAGAATGAGAAAACTTATCTGTATTTTCAAAGAGTCTAGCAACTTTTTGTTGATTAATGGCAAATGAATGCTGCATTTCGCTTTCGCTCAATCTGAAATGGTATCCTGTGTAAGCGGTTTTATGTCTGAAAAAATACTTCAATTAAGATATCACTGAGGAAAAAAAATTTGGCACCTAATTCTCTCTTTTCAACAAGTTCCGGAAGAACACGGTTGGGCAACTTATAAAAATACTTACTCTTAACAAACAACATTTAAGAACATTTAGGAGGGTGAACTGGTGTTTTAGACTAGGGGTTATACAAGAACCAATACCTCAAACATACTAAAAGATCCGGTAAAAATGTATATGATGATTACTTTAAGGTACTTAAACTGGCCAAGCCTCTAGGTTCGACCGCAACCATATATCAAGCGGAAACCCATGCTATAGAAATATGTGCACAAGAGATTGCCAGGAAACGACTCAAAGGTGCAACGATATAATATATCATGTTATACTATAATGACAGCCGATAGTATATATTATATACTATCTGACAGCCAAGCAGCACTAAAGGCTATTTCTGCCTTCTCGGTAACTTCAAAGCTGACTTGGAGTTGCCTAAACTCTCTCAAGGCTGCAGCCCAGGGCAACAAACTGATGCTGCTATGGGTGCCGGGTCATGAGGGAATAGAGGGCAACGAGGAAGCTGATCGCCTTGCTAGAAAAGGATCGGAGTCCAATCCAATTGGACCTGAACCCCAACTACGGGTTACCAAGAGTTATATAACTCAACAGGTTCAGAAATGGGAGGACAAAACACGCACAGAATACTGGCACAACACTCCTAAGCAGAGGCAAGCCAAGCGGTTCCTCTCTATTTCAAGGAAACGCGCAAAAGCCCTTCTATCATTGAGGCGCAAAGACCTTCGCAAACTAGTGGGTCTTCTTACTGGCCACTGCCCCCTAAGGTACCACCTAAACAAAATGGGTAAGGCCAGGACAGTAGAATGCCGGCTCTGCTGCGAAGAGGCGGAAACAGCAGAACACATCCTCTGTAATTGTCCTGCTGTTGCATCAACTAGATTCCGGCATTTCGGGAAGGGTGCCCTAACACCCACCGATATTGCCTTGGAAACGCCTGAAAACCTCCTACACTTTGTGAACGAAGAGGTTATTAATAAGGTTTTGAATTAAAAATGGGGACAGCGTCACGATAGATCCTTGCGGTCTCAGTGACCAGGGGCTCCTCCCATCCCTTATCGTGGGGAAAAAAAGGTACTTATGTTAATTAATTATTAATAAGAGATAGGTGAACATTGTAAGTTGTAATTAGACAATGTAATTGTTCCCTGATAAAATGAAGTGCTAGATGTACGACTCTATTCCCCTGAGCACTTGAAGAGGGAATTTCGCAAAATGGTACTGTATTAATTCCATAATCATCAAAAAAATTGATGTTAATATAGGTTGACGTTGATATATACTTGTAAGAAACCTCGGGGGGATCCAGGATTATGCCTTCTTCCTTTGATATATTGATTAAATGGACGATTCAGGAAAGCTATTATAATCAGAATTGTATTAAAGTGAAGGTTGTATTAGCACGAATGTACACGGCCGAAGCTCAACAATAACTGATCACAAAACCAGGTAAAAGAACCTATTAAGGGCTTCCAACCCTTCTCCCTTCTCTAGATCCCACGTACTCATATATTCAAAAATGGTGTTTTACATAGTTTCACGACGTTTACGAGACGCCGTCACTTACTCTGCAAAATATCACACAAAGGTGTGATATGAACCTACATATCTGTATTGGTTCGATCTTCTATGCAGATCACTGGTCATTATCTACCTCCTTTTTCAAACAAGGGCCACCCATTAGAGTGCAGATAGTTGTAAGTGTTGTCGTAATAAAGCAAACATCTCCCTGGGTTACACTAATCCGTGATTTGAATGCTATAAGCTCAATTTCTAGAAAAAGGCATTCCGTTAGCATCAAGTTAGCACTGCCAATTCCAACGGTCCCTGCTTATTTCTGCTGATTTCTAAATACACCACTACAAAAGAAAAATTTAATTGTGGACTCGAAGCATACGTATTCAACAGGTGTGTTTTGGATGGCTTTAGTGATGGAGCATCATACAGCGCCTAATTTGTTCTGTTTACGAAATCGCGGATGTTTATTGTTTACTCATTCCAGTTTTGTTTGTAAATAGGCAAATGGTCTTCCATTGAAGACGCTATCAAACGAACGGTTTGGTTCGGTATTGCTTCTGAGAATTGTGTGAGTAGTTGGTGGACTGTGTGTTCAAATTTGTATCCACCCTCTGCATACCTTCTACGTACCCATTTTCTTCCATCAGCATAATGGTTAGCTGGATAAGGTAATTTCTTGTTAGTCGATGGGCTTTTGGAGTTGTAAGTACAGCTGTCCCTCGATAATCCGACAGCTATGGGACCAAAAGAGTGTCGGATTACCGAAAATGTCAGATTACCAAAAATGTCATATTATCAAAGATGTTTTATTCTTAATGCGTTTCAACACAATGAAGTTTAAAAAAAGGAAGGAACAGTAAAGGTACACGTAAATTTATTAATACTAGGATACAAAATGACAGTACATGTAAGTTTTTAAAGGAAATACGGAAAGAAACGGGAGATGCATGTTGCTGCCGGCAGCGCGTCGGATTACCGAGTACGTCGGATTATCGAGGGACAGCTGTAATAGCAACATCAGAGGTACTCTTGTGGTACAGTTCTATCCGCCTAAATGAACCACGGATTATTGAAGCAAATGATCCCTGCTTGAAAGGAACACATCGTTTTATCAAATCATTGTGTGCTGTGCAACAAGATCACCGTCAAAAATGGAACCAATAGGCCTTGGAAGCATGGGAATGCACTGGAGAACATATTTGTGATGAGTTGATACGTGATAATGAAGGTGAGTCTGATACAGATGGATTTGTGAATGTTGACTGACTATTGAAGCTATTGAAGCCCTTATGGTTCTACGAAAAGCTATTCATCATCGAGGAGATGCTATATTTTTAGAAGAATAGTCAAAATGATGGAAGAAAGGAGGAAACAGGGGACCCTCGATGATTATAATTTCTTTCTCATTGCGTTCCGAGACATGTAGACGGTACTGAATGTGTATATTGCAACAATCGGGCAATTCATTAGGGTCCTGGAGTGCTTCTGGTTCTCGTGTCGTACTCTGCAGTTCACCCAGAGGCCAAGTTTCGGTGTTGTTCAGATTCTAAAAGTCACTGGAATTCGCTGATTTCAGTGTTCAAAAGGTGGGAAGAAAACGTCCCACCCTCTAGAGAGCATAGGAAGGAATTTTCCTTCCAGAACAATTCCCGAGCGGAAGGAAGCGGGAATCGCACGTTTCTCCTGTCTGTAAACAACCCGCGCAGCATCGTCCCTCTGGAAGACCCCTCCGGCAAACACGTATTGCCGTGACCAGGAACCCAATCCGAGTGCATTTCGGGTCATATATAACGATTTTTACTGCCTCGGTTTGCTTCATTATTGAAAGAACATGAAAGCGGTCGTCGTCCTTACACTTCTGGTACACCTGTCGCAGGTAGGCTCAATGATTTGGTGTTCCTACTTAACTTTTTATTTGACTATGAAATCCGTGCGCGTTTGACATCGATGTCATCTGCTATTTTCAAGGGATGATGTAATCGCTTCCGAGTCTATTTTCAGATAGTGAAAGCTCTATTTTCACTTCCTGGAGATGGAAAAGACCAAGGTTTTCATTTAAATTTTCCATTTTAGACCATTCTGATCAACTTTTGTTTTGGTGCCTGTCTGTCGGTGCGTCTTTGGTGTGTCCACATACACACAAATGATTACTACAGTTTTCTCCGGATTTTGATGAAATTTTAAAGATGCGCGGACCAAATCGTCATATAAATACTTCACACTGCTCATGCGCAAATGTAAGATCCGTCAAGGCAAATTTACTCAGGTTGTAGTGGTCCAAACTTGCTCAAATTTGGAGGTTCATTGAGGAAAACTTATTCAATCATCTCACACAAATTTCAACGATATTGGATCATTATCCAATTATCCGCTTTAGAATTAGCACGATGGACCCGCAATACATGTGACTCGTCTACGTGAAGGCGTTGATGTTTGCGGGAACGTATCTCTTGGCGTTTTCGTCCCGTTAATCGCTGTAACGGGCTTACATTCTATATATTTAAAGATAATTTACAGTATTTTAATGATTTATCAATACAAGGAAGCTACATGCCACGTCTAACTTGGTTGATATTATTATTACGATTCGCTTTCTTAGCACCTCTGACGTTGGTACCTACTACGGTAAAGGTATAATCCTGACTGTTCATCATTATTACGATCCGCGGTTGAATGGTCATCGTTTATGTAGGTTAATATGTTTAATTTTGAAAACATTCTGTAATGAGACAATCTTGAAACGTACAATGAGGGGTGAACGGAATTAGAAGAAAATTGCGCCATAAATGGACAATGATCCCCGTTATTAACGGCTAATATGCATTGAATGTTAATATTTTGATTACGTGTTATCCGACATAGATAAATAAATAAAAATAACTTAATTTTATTCAAATATTGCTCGAAAGTATTTACAATCTAAGACGTGTTCAGTTTTCATTTTCTGCGGGAACGGATCTTACCGTAGGTTCCGTGAATGTGGAATTCGTACTTCCCTAAGATTACAATGTGCATTGTTTCTCTCTTCATCCGTACCTAATTGTGTGAACGGAGTTTCCATCATACCTATTAACACTTGTAATCGATCAATTTTAGTTATGATTTCCCGGATACAAAATTAACAAAATCAAGAAGACTTAACCGGTAGTTTTCTGCCAAAACTTTGTTTTAGATCAACAGCTAATAAGTGGGTACCGATTCACAAAGGTTTTGTTAATTTATTCTGTAGATCTTCATTTTGAGTTTAGTTGCACAAAAAATTGCTCCTAGTTTCAGATTTGAAGGAAAATAAAATGGTTGGAAATTGGCCATTTAAAAACGAAAAATTCTAACTCATGGGTTTATTTATTTATAGGTTCTGCATCCTATCCTAGTCGACTTTTTGCCCAAAATTTGCCTAAGCCAGTAAAAACCCCCAAAACCAGGTTTTGGACCAGTTTTTGGGACATAGTATCTAAGTGATGAAATTTTAGCAATATCCCCTTCTGCTTCTGCACGGACACTGCATAATTGAAATGTACCCATCCTTAAACGTGACAATGTTTGAACAGGAGGGGGCTGGTGGGAGAGGACCATGTATACTGATAGTGCTCTAGTAGGGAGCTACTCTGCCGACAAATCTCCCTGAAATATATGGTTTGTTTGACTGTTATTTTATTTCTATGATGTCATGTTGCAGGTTTTCGAATATGTCAATTGTGAACCTCAAATGTTGACGGATTTACCCCTGTTCCGGTTGCCACAATGTTTCCCATTCCCGCCACAGCCACCTTCACCTGCACCTCCTCCAAGTGCTCCTATTTCACCTCCACCATCTCCGCCAGCCGACCCACCGACGTGTTTCCCGATCCCCTTACCACCACCTTCATGTCTTCCTGTCCCCGCACCTCCAGCACCATCTCCACCTGTATGTCCTCCTGAAACTCCATCTCCACCGACACCACCACCATGTAAGAAACTTCCTACAGGCGCCCTCGCAGATCTCCTCGACATAATAGGAAACCTCCTAAACATGCCGAAAGGAACCCTCAGTAAAGTCCCACTATGTTGCAAGCGATCCGTCCCATCAGAATCAGACCCTGAACTATTGATGCAAACGCTACTCAACAACCCACAATTTCAAAATCCATCTGCGTTAAACGCCCCCAGTGATTTTAACGCTTTGTCCCCAGAAAAGTTACAAACACTGATTGCTCAACTTTCAACCCCTCAAGCTTTGGATCCGCAGATAAAATTACCAGGTCTGCGAAACGTTCTTGATGTCTCAGGGCTGCCCTGTTGTCCAGATCAGTCTCCTCCGATCTTCATTCCTCCTCTTCCTTGTCCTCAAAGTTCCCCTCAACCACAATGCGTCAGTCACCGCCTCGAGAGCCGGGTGAAGCCCGTTCTCGAAGAGTGCATCAGAAACGTACCAATGTACCAGAACACCGTACGAAACCAGGAAGAACATTTCGTGAAACACGTTCCAATTCTGGAGAAAACCATCACTAATCAAGAAGAGAGCTTCATCAGGCAAGTTCCAATCATGCAGAAATTTACGAGGCCAGTGATTGAAACCAAAACGAGACACATTCCAGTTATCAGAAAACGGTTTCGCACGGTCGTCGAGCCTTACACAACTCACGTTCCCGTACTAGTGAAATATACTAGGCCTGTTGAAGAAACTATGATCAGAAACTTTCCTTTCGTTGAACGTAGATGTAGACCTGTTCTCGTGAACACTGTACGTCAAGTTCCAATCACAGAAACCAAAATCCGACCTATCGTTGAGTCCCAAATCACTCAAATTCCCGTTAAGCAGAAAATCGTCAAAAACTTCATCGAGCAAAGAGTAAGACAAATCATAGGTCCGTGCAACTCGTGTTGCGATACCCCACAAAATTCACCTCCTATAATCCCCTGTAGAGACTGTAATTTCCCTCCTAATTCACCTCCTATAATTCCTTGTAACGACTGCCATTTCCCACCCAATTTACCTCACATAAACATCAATTTCCAATCTCCTGAAGATTCAATTCAACGTCTGTCAATACTTCGACCTCCATTTGATCAATGCTCTTGCCCCTGCACACGGTAACTCGATACCATTGTTTGTGATCCTATTTAAATCCTAGGTTAATGCGATTTTTTTATTTCTAACTTATTAATAAAAACTTTTTTACCTCTTTTACGTTTGTATAATCATTTCCTACCATCTAAAATACTTAATTTTGATAAGATTTAGGAAGAATGAATTTATCCCTATTTTCGTTACAAATAATTCATATGAATGAAGGTACCAAGCTTGAGCCAAGGAAATGTCAACAGTTTAACACATACGCTTCTACTTGTCGCATGAACCCGAAGTGGAATCGTAAAAGTAACATTATAGTGAATTATGATTATTTGAATTACAGAGATTAGCAAGCAGTAACAACAAATACAATTTTTAAAATTGAATATTGGAATGCACATCAAGTCTAGACCTAGTTTAAACTAGGAGCAATGTTTGCAAGTTTATTGCAGTTAGGTACGGTACGTTGAGTTCAAATTCGCCACAAGGTAAAACATTGAATTATATTACAATCGATGACGACAATAGTACCTTGATACAAGGAAAAGACATAATTAAGACAAAATTATATTCTGAGAAAAGAGAACAATAATTATAACAATCACGTGACAAGTTGATGGGCATGATGTAGGTTACAATCTTTAGAGACAAACACACATATAGCTTTCGGGTAATACTATGCTCCATCCTCAGACTCTTTTCAGTATAACAGTCTGAACAACGAATATTTGTTTCTTTAAGTTACTCTTTACACATCAAGACAAATCAATATTTGAAGAATTCTAACTTACAAGATCAAACAATTAAAACCCGAATTTAAGAATAATAGATCAATAGCAATAAACATAACCAAACAAAACCACCAATAAACACAACCGAACAAAAACCATCAATTAACACTCCAAACTATATTCAATCAGCTAAACATTATTTTCTCATCCTCCTAATTAAGCAGTTACCACAATAGGAAATATTGATTACTTCAAATACTTCGGTATTGCATCATTATCAGCAGGAATTCCTTTTTACTGAAGTCAGGAGGAAAGTTATTGGAGTCGCTCGTCTTGATAGAGGCAATGAACTTGGGGACAGAGGGAATGACCAGCTTCCCGGTCACGAACGCTAGGTGTGCGGGGAGAGTAAATATTGTGATAAACATTCCGACGGAGGAGCCGTTTGTGGGTCACATCATATTTTTTCCGAAAGGCTGAAGACATTTGAATGCGCGGATTTCACACTTGTGTGAAACCGACGGGTAAGTACGATTGAGTTGAGTACATTCGAAAAGCGATTTCGGCTGTTGAAGTCAGTAATAAATTCGTACAACAACTGAATAATAGAGAAGATGAAAGTTGGTGTTGAATAAGCGATGACTTACTCAGAGAATGTAAAGAGCCTAATGCTTTCAATTGCATCTGCTGCAAAAAAAGTAAGGACAGCTTTGCTGAACAAAATCAGACAGAAAACATGTGTAAAAGCTGCAACTAAAATCTTGTTAACAAAAGAGGTTGAACAGGCAGTTGTCAAATGGGTCATTTCCATTTGCACAGCAGGGTTCTCTGTAATTCAGTCGGTGATACTTGATTGTGCTGAGCGTATCGTAAAGAATATAAAACTCCCCCTACATTTCACCAATGATTACCCAGACGCCAATATTCAATCCATCTGTACATTTTACGAATCCAATTTATAGGGGCCTTCAAAGCGATTGCAAAGAACAGTATTAAGTATTTAGTTTTGAAATAAGCAGTATGTCTATGATCTGGGGGTCATGTGTTTCTTCAATTCAACCTAATTTTTGGTTCGAAAATTTTAATGCGGAATCGATAAACCAAAAATTCCGGGAGCCTAGTGACCAAGTATGATCCTGTAAGCAACGCTTACTACCAACTTGGTTAATATTTACCTATGACAAGGTTGTTTTCCTCGTTCGTTTCGTAAGTTCGGACCTATCTTTCAATCGTACACCTTCGAAATGTGACTCTCTACCCATAAACATATCCATGTCACGAGGTATTTGCTTGTAAAGTATATTTCTGAGAATGTCTAGGTAGGGATGTATTTTTTTCTTCATTATTGAAATCGATGTTTTTGAATGTAGTCAAATCAAAGCTGTTGTAGGAGTTTTACAACACTCTGTTATTATCATGAATATAATACACTGACCACTCTCACTCACCACTGGTGTTCTACAACTCATTTCCGACCAAAAGAAGAGAGAGGCTTAATTTAAAGTTATTTCACTTTCAAGAATTATTATTAATGTTTCCGTTCTTTTGTCCTTATTTCACTGAAATTTCCATAACTCCCTTAATTTGCATTAAAAATATACGGGTTTGTTCTACTTAGTTTACTTATGTTGAATGATAAACCCTTCTGAAAAAAAAAAAAATCGTGCCAACATCGGGAATGGTTTGAGCTACAGACCTGAAAATTCTAAGATTCGTGAAGATGGAGTCCAAAAATTGAATTTTCTCGAAATGTCAAATTTAAGTACTTATTCTTTTAATATTTGTGATCCTGTTACTAACTGATGTTAGTTTTCGTAGCTGGACTGTGTAAGTCTCATAAAAACGATATACTCTAAAAGGTGTTGGAATTGAATTTTGGGGAGAAAAATGAGGTTTATACGATAAAAACCGTGGGTTTTCCGGTGAAATAGTAGATTTTCCCCCAAAATTGACTTCCTTAATAAGAAAAAAATAATAGTTTGCCTCCATCAAAATATGTTTATTTTTTGCTGAATCAAACAAATGTTCCCTGAAATTCACAAGGGCTAGTCCACTCGAGTTCTGATGGAACAATAGACATCAACTACGAGTAAAATTTTCAACTGTTGATTCAGTCCCGAAAATTAGTGTAGCAAAAAAAACTGTTTACCGAAAAAATATGGAAAATGTAACGCCCTTTTCCACGGCAACTTCAGATTGAATGTTTTGTGCTTAACCCGTTGGCAAGATTGATGAAATTAAGTGTGAAGAATAATCTTTTTAAAAAAATCGACGCCTTTTCTCAAAGAGTCACATTGGAAAATTGGTTTTGAAACTCGTGGAAAAGCGGCCAAACACATCTCTTGTTACACAATGTATAATGGGCCATTTTTTTTAGTCAGTACATCCTAAGTTGTGATTCCTGTATCTTATGTTGATGAACTTTGTTGAAATAAAAAGCATCCACTCAAAATTGGTTTATGAAAATCAATGCCAATCTCTTCTTTTGAAGAGCTGTCAACTACAAGTCAACCTGTGGTTGAATCCTAAAAACTCCAAATTTCAAATTCAAACTTTATTTATTGACACAAAGAACAATATATCAAACACAAAAAATAAAAACATATGTTCCTTTGTGTCCAAGATGGCCTATTCAAAGAACTTGTATCCTTTCCCCTTTGCAAAAAGTACCTTATTCAAAAATTTTGTTAAATCTACAGAATTAAGTAACTCAGCAAGTTGGATCAATAAACAACAAAGTGACAAGTTAAAAAATTATCTTAAAGTTCAAATCATGTGTAAATTATTTTTAATATGCTTTTTAAAAGCTCCAACATTTTTAAAATTACGAAAATCAATATTATGTTCATAAAGAAAACCCAACGAATTTCACAATACAATATTTTCGACTCCTGTGTAAATGCGGATATTTTATATTTAATATTTAAACGGCTCAGCTCACTATAAAGTAATATAGCACTATTCCTAGGAGGCCTATTCAGGTTGATACGCAGAATCGTATTTTGAGCTACCTGTAATGGGTAATTCCGCCGAAAGCTTTTCAACGGACTTTACGGAATTTTCTTCATCAGCCCGAATACCGCTTCTTTTCAACAACTAAATCCCAAAATCGACTTGTTTAAAAAAAAGTAGTTTGGCATCGGATTTTATGTATATTTTCCGGTGAATCGAATGGAGGCTATCTAGGATTATAAGCTTGATCCCATAACAACCGGATATAAGTTCACAGGGAGGCCCATGGTATGCATTACCTTCCAGTACGTTTACGGTGTAGTTACAAGAAAGGAATCGTGAACGTGTAGTTACAGTATCTATAATTATCGTCAAATACACGTTTATGGCTACTGTAACTCTACCCTAAATTCACAGAATTAGATAATTGCCGACGGAAAGTTAATTCCGATACAGATACCTTCACTTGTACCCGTGACTGTAATTGTGTCTTTATGAGTACTTACCTTTTCGGACAAAATCATCCGAATTTGAATGGAATTCAAAAAATTGACCCGTATTGTACACCTAATTGTAATTTTGGAATCTACAGAGTGTGAAATGGGGAAGTTTCAGGCGCGCGGCAGCGTAACGAAGTGCATTAAAATGCCTTCGTTTTATTTATTATTTAAGAATATATATGCTTGGACAAACCCATAATTCAATAATAGTTCAGAATAAACGTAAGCAGGGTCGGGGGAAAAACGATGAATGTCAATTTTTGGAGCATTCGACGATTTCTGTGCTTCTGTTAGCGTTGGAGTATTGGTGGCCTGCCAAATCATAAGGTCGAAAAACGATGAGAATCTACCCTAAAATCGTATAGAAAATTGTTTAAATGTGAAAAACGAAGATTGTTCGAGGCGCAGCTTCATGAATAACGAGGAAGGACCAGCTAATCCAATACGTTCCATCATCCAGTGGCCGAAAAGAATCGATTTGACAGTGTCGACATGTATTGTACTTGGGATTATATTAAGTTATAAAGTAATGTGACAAATAACAATGACGGATTTGTAAAAAACAGTTTACCAGAGATTTGCGCGATGAATGGAGGGATGTTATAAGGCATTGCCCCCCCCCCCGCCACGGATCAAAAATGCATTTGATTGCATAATATCTATTATATCTAGTAGATATAATAGAAATATATTTATGTTTCTTTAGTCGATTTGTGAATTTGAATTGATAGTTGTCCTCAGATAAAGCGGTGAAATACGGCTAGAAGAACACAATTCACGAATATGCCCATTCTTTCTGATTCCAAGCACTTTCAACTACCGTTTATGGACGCCAAACTCGATCCGCCGTCCTAGGCCTTTGGTATCAACGTACGTCTATACATATGAAAATATAGGCCTAAAACGCATCATTCTGCCTTTACTTTTCTTAAAATTTTACCCGAAGCTTTTTGTGTGTCGTTTTTTCCATAGACGTCCCTTCAATGAATGAATGAGGAAGGTGCAACCCCCCTTAACTATTACATTTCCTGATATCCGAATTATACTGCAGATTATATTAAGTTATAAAGAAATTGATAACAAACGTTTTAGAGAGAAGGTGCCTTATTTCTTGATAAGCCTCTTCTAAAAAATAAGAGTTGCAAAGGTAATATTAAAAAAAAAAAAAAAAAGATACGACATACCTATGATGAAATGTTACTTCCTTCTATTTTCACATTCTCGCTCCACGTTTTGTTCGGAGTAAACATATCTCCAGTTCCATTCGCGTCCTCGTATGTAACGTACACAAAAGCGGCTGCGAACCGTCTCAATTTCATTCACGAGCTTTCGCGGGATTCAAGTTTTGCCGGCCCACAGCCTTCGGCGGGTCACAGAAAAATGTTGTTTGGTCGGGGAAACACGGTCAGAAGAACATGATTCCGAAGGTCGGAGGCTTCCGCGTCCAAACACCGCGCCGAATCGTGATCTTTTCCGACGGGAAAGAGGAACCGAGTTTCCGACCAACTATATATTTCCAGCCGGTGCCCGGTCAAGGCAGTTTGGGGTCAAAACGCTCAAGATGATCATCTTAGGTTTAGTGGCATTAGCGGCTCTTCAGGTACGACAATCACAATCATTATTGGTTTTTAATTTACGGACTACAATACGTCGGTCTAATGGATCAAATACGTCAAAGAAACGATCAAAATATATCCGAAAATGTCGGGACCGGTAGCAATGACTATCAGAGTGTTCATTTCTCTACCAAATAAGTTTGCATAATTTAAATTTGTTTTCCCTCTAAAAAAAAAATGAAAAAAATTATAAGATAGATTTTAAATGACCACCAACTGGTCAAACCAACTATGTGATAAATTGTAAAAATGAAAGATAGTGAAATATTTGTGGGTGTTGGAAGATTGAGGGTAAAAGAAGTTAGTATGAGCGTACTAAGGGCTGAGAATCCGTGTAAAAGTTATTTTATTGTAGTTTTAATGACGTTTAATTAGTTTCATGACTTAGGGCTTAATGACGTTTAATCAGTTTCATGACAAAGCAACCAGTAAATGGTTCTGAATACTAGAATATTTGAGATAGTTACCGAGTTCTGTTCATTACTAATTGTTAAATTGTTAAGATTGTTTTCTAGAAGGCCAGGACTGTAAAATGATTGGTCACCGAGGACTAAAATCAAGAAAATATTAATGAAACAATAATAAAATGTCTTTTACAGTGGTTCAATTGCTTCGGAGTCTATCTAAAAGTAGATAAAGCTTTGTTTTCACCTTTTGGAAATGATCAGTTCTTTCTTCTATATCGAAATTTCCGCTAGCATTCCGGCTTAAAATTTAGAACATCTTTCGTTTCTAGTCTTCTAGTGTCGCTAAAGTTTTCACTCATGAAAATGGTCTAATGAAGGAAGGGTTGTATATTATCAATACCTATCGGTTCCCGTTGGGATTTTCAATCCATCGATATTCCTGGGCGATATTTTAGTAAAAATATTTTTGGAACGAATTTGCTCTGAACACAGTTTCATTATATGTGCCTTTCATGCACAAACTTCCTCAATAATTATCTTGAAATCCTTAGTTAAGGAGCAAAGAAAAACAAGGAAAAAGTCTCCTCAACCTCATTTATGATTTTGAGGAAATCGACGATACTTACACGTTATCATTCTTTTTACATATAATATTTGTACATATTTGTTAATATTTGTACATATTTGTAAATATAGGAGTATGTATGAACATACTGTATTGTCAAAACTTTGAGAACCTACAGAAGTACTAAAATAACTTTTAAACCGGTAATTTTTTCTTGATTTTCTTCAATTCATCAATAGTTCAGTGGAAACTGGTGTGAAATCTAACATTACGTATTCCAGAATCAGTGCCCATTTGGACATCACATTACTTGATCCTTCGTAATAGAAATTGGTTCCTAATATGGCTTAATACCACTCGCTGCCTCGATATAATATTTTAAACTTCTCACCCTTTCATTAGCAATGTACTCCAATATCAGGGCTAACTTTACTTTCTTGAATGTGACGGATGGCTGGTTTTGTACTTTCCAGTTTGTGATAAATTTCTCGGAGACAGACGCTGATTTAATCACCTCATTCCTTCGCAAGAAACTCCCCTCTAATTCGCTAACAGTTGATATGATCAAATATGATTCAGGATTAAAGCAAAGTCACAATACGTATTTTCGGATAATGCCTTTCCATTTTCGACTTCCCAGAATGATTCTGTTCATTTGTGATAAGTTACAAAAGTTCTTCAAACTCTTCCTCAAATCATTGCTGGAGCAGCTACCAAGGACGCCCTTGAACAATGAACCTTCCCTTAATTAGTCTTTAACAATCAATCTTTCTCTTCTTAAGGAGTCTGTGCTCTATTTCCGTCTCCCTTATTCATTTTGGAACATCCCAATTTCCACAACCCTCTATCACGTATTCCAGCGTTCTTCCTCATTTATTTGCGTTCAAATTTTACCACTTCTATTTCAACTTAATCGCGCATGTTTTGTATTTTTCCATTCTCTTAGCAGTATCTTTCAGAACAATTGGCATGAACGATTGGATCTAATTTGTGATGGATATGGTTAGTTGCCCCCTTCCCGATTTTAGAATTTGTCGCCTTGGGAGATGAATCGGACGCCTGCAAGCGTCTGGGTCATCCCCTGAGCGTGGCGGAGTATAATAATGCATCCACCTCCTCGGAAGGGGCAACTGTACCACTCCATCACCTCACAAATTCTAACACAAGAACGTATGTTTTAGTTCGTTTCTCTATTAGTCTGAGCAAGATTGTACCTAACATTCTTTTATTTCACATGCTTAATCCCTATAATTTCCGTTACTTCTTATATATTTCGGAATGGTATGGTCTCAACCAGCAACGCTAATTCTCTAAAAATTCATCTTATTCAGATTTTATCAGAATTTAATGTCACTCTACTGCCGAGCCCTTACTAGTCTTCCTAGTGTAAACCGTTCACAATCTCGTTCTTATTCCCAAAAAAGAAAGTTTTCTGAGGTTATGCAGGTTGAATTGTTGGTGGTTTGTAACAAGGAGGTAATGGAATGGAGCTCCTTCCAAGGCCTGCGGCGATAAGCCTGCAAAACCCAGAGAATGCTCTGCTTCATCAGTTTCAAGAAACGGGAAACGGAATTTCTTTGCGGTTGAGACAATGAGAGCCTTTGCAAACATGAAGCGTAGCATCGAGGTCATGCCAGTTTTCGGTCTTGCTTCTTGAGTTTTTCTTTATCGCTGAATACATACTATTTCACATCAGCTTAGTTGTCTGTACCTTGGTCCTTTGTAAATGAGATGACTATTGCTATACTTTGCCTCAAAATTTTTGTTTGGAAGCCTATTCTAACCCATGGGCTCATATTTGCGTTAGGATACCTCGTGTTGTTTCTAAAATGAAAACAATATGAAGTTCTCTGTTCTGTTGGTAACATATCCTGTAAACCAATACATAATCAACCAACCCACAAGTGGTAATCGAATTGAGGAAGCCTGCTTGTGGTTCAACATTTCATTTTTCAGAATTCTGTGTTCATTTAGAGCTTCATTATTCAGTTAGTAGTGTCCCATGCTGATAGTGTTATACAATTTTGCATCCTAGGCAACCTGTGTGTAACAGAAGGGTAGTTTCTACAATCGGGAGATGACAAATTTTCATTCTCCAAAATTAACATTTCCACCAGCGTTTTGTGTTTTAGACTATTTTGAACGACCCTCGTTTCGTGGCAATGAGTATCATCATTCTAGCCGTTACAGAATTGGCGCCACTGAAGGCATTGACGTATAGAGGAACTAGGCATTTCTATGACGTGAATCGTTGTAACAAACTTGTATTCTACATGATTCGAGATCATCTAATACATTTCAAAAGATCTATACGTTCACGTTATTTAAATGAGGGCACTTAAGTTGGCAAACGTTTTTGGGACGGGTATAAACATTTATTGTACACTTGAATGTGAAGTAATACGATATTTTCTTATTCCAGGTCACACATACACTGGCGTGTGTGGACAATGAACATATAGTTTCACCGTTGGATCCCCATCAGCAACCAGGTTGTTCGCATTCTCCAGCTGCTCATCAGTGTCCATGTCCTTGCGGCAATGACGGCGCTCCAACATTTGACTTCGGATGCCAGTGTGGTTGTCCGGAGCCACAACCCTGTCTTCAACCTCCTCCTTGCCCTTGTGATCAATGTCCGTGCAATGAATGTCCTAGCTCACCTTGCATTAGCAGTATGACCAGAGTGGCGACCTCTCCCTGCGATAGTCCTCATGGTCCAGTATTGCAATCCGCCGTGCAGAGTCCACTTTTCCCTGAACCACTCGTCCCTGTAGTCGTGAACCACGTTGGTCACCACCTCATCCACACCGTCAAACGCGTGCCTGTTGTCCACAAATACTGCAGACCGGAACTAGTCATCCGCACCAGACACGTTCCAATCGTCAAACACAGGAAGCGAGTATTCATCGAACCTTACGCCGCTCAAATCCCCATCACTGATAAACTCATTCGCCAAGTGATCCACCAAATCACTCACAGAGTTCCAGTCGTCCAGAAATGCGTCAAACCCTTCACGTACCAAACAGTCCGTCACGTTCCTCTTAGTTTTGCACAATGTGGACATCCAGATTCCGCTCCCCCCTGCTGCCCTTTCTCTGTCTCTCCAAATTCCCCCTGCCCCAACTTCCCAGGATGTTCTGCATGTCAATCTCCCTGCCCTAATATCTGCGACGGCTCCCATCCTCCAATCGCTCCTTGCTTTTCTTGACACCAATCTGATTCCTCGTCCTCTTTCCCGAACTCCTCGATTCCCTCTAACGTAAGGCTAATTTATTATTTTTTAAATAAAATCTCCTGAATACTTTTCAGCTACTTAAATCTTATCTCTATGTTCATTCCTTAATTCACATAGTTTTAGTATTCGGATCTACAGGTAACGATAGTAGATAAGAAATTTCTTTTTAAAAAACCTTCCTAATAACCGTCGATCCTTCTGGAATGTTTAAAACGTAATCATTAACATTGAAGGCCTCACCAAAACTTGAGGAGCTTTGTAACAACAAGCAATTGAACAATTTGTAAGAAGTACTTACAATTTTTTGCTGCAAACCAATAGCTTTAATTTGTGAGGTTTCACGAGACTTGGCGTAATTCATTCGTTTCTTGCTTTCCATTTCGGTCTAATATTTTTAATATTTTATAACGAACCTTTCTAACGAAAACGTACTCACTCATTTTTGGTTTATTATTCAATAATAAACCATTTTAATCGCTCTTGAAAAAGGAAAATGAGGAAAATTCCAACCCCCCTGAAAATTTCATGGTTTACGTTTCAAAGGGTGTAGAATCCGAATCTGCAATTAACTCATCCGTCCGTTCGCCGTACGCGTGATTTCTCCCAAACGGCTGAGCAAAAAATCTTTTTCAGGAAAAATCCATCTTGGTCCGACGACGCCCCGATTCTTGAGCCAGCTCTCTCACTTAATTTAAAGTGCCCTTTAAAGGTTGTCAAAGTTTTGTAAAATCCCTAAAAACCTCAAAAAAAGTCGAAGGCGGCCTAAATTTGTACTCTTTTTGAAGAACACTCCACAAGGAATCCGTAGGTCAAACCATTATCGATCTATGGCCCGATTGATGGTGCCAACATTCGCGCTATTTTGGTTTATTATTGTTTTTGTGTTGATATCACTAACCTAGTGACGTAGTGATGTGGATACTGAGCGATTATTGAATTTCTGATAACCACAAGAATATGATCAACTAATTCAATCCAAATAGGTTTTTGAATTTCAGAACAGATTCATGTTCTTGTGTGTATTTGTGTGCCTCCTGAAATTCAATAATCGCTCTATCACTGTGAAACACGCACACTCCAAAGCTTAGTAGAAATTCAAATCATGAACGCAAGCCAATTGAATATTAATAATCCCCAGCGAAAGAATCATTTTTCTCAAGGCGGAATGTACTGTTTGATTCTGAATCAAACTACAAACAGCGAAGATTTGAATTCACTTTCATTTGTCGAAACATTTTTTTCTTCCAAAACCAAAATTTCCACAAGGATTTTGCGTTTTATACCGTTCCGAACAACCTTCATTTCTAGTGTGTCTGTGTATGATCGTGTCTCTGCAGATTCTTGAAACAAGCCTTATTCCTACTAACTTTGTGGTAAGTTTCACGGAATGTGCGGGTTAGGCTGGCGACTGTGAGTTTCGTTGCACAGAAATCAGTCTGCGCATGTGGAAACGTAAAATCCGACAATCATCATTTTCTAAGCTTTAAGTTCTTCTCAAATTTTCAGGAAATCATTGAAAGAAGATCCCATATCAATTTCAACACTCTATATAGCTCCTATTGGATGGAAGGCAATGAGTGTAAAAGAGATAGTGCGCCAAAAAGCTGGATTTTCAACGGAAAACCATTTTTTTATTCATTCAAACGTCGTTTTCTCCCCTACAGTAAAATCAAAATTGATTAAACCGTTGGAAAGCTGAGTTTTTGGGGTACTTTCCATGGTTGAGTGCCCGACGAGACTGCTATTTATTACAGGTAGAAAACTGTAATTTCCCAACAAAATTTCAAACTTTCCCTCTTTTTTTACCAGTGAAAATTGTACCACAGAATTTCATTTCCCACCAAGCCGACCGGAAATGAAACGCTCTTTTAAACAGTATCCCCAAATTTAAGTTTATTTTGTGAGTTAAGGCAGTTATGACCGTTTTAGTGACATAAGGTCTTAAACATGAAAAAAATCATAATGAAAACTCGAATTTTCAGTTGAATAACAAAAAACTATAATATGCAGTTCTCCTAGCAAGCTAGATATAGAATCTTCCCTCGAAGTTTGGCCCATCCCAACGGTTGGTACCCTATAGCAATGTTGTCTCATTATTCTATTCTTTACAGGATTTACGCGACAGCCATGCAAAACAAGTCGCGAACCTTTTGAAGGCGATGTCCCCAGACTTTTCGTAACAAGCTTATATTATTTACGTTCATTTTGTGAATTAGGGGAGTTATGACCATTTTAATGACATAAGGTCTTGAACATGGAAAAAATCAGGAAAGAAAAATTCGAATTTCCAGTTGAATAACAAAAAACTTTAACAGGCAAGCTAGATGTAGAATCGTCCTTTGAAGTTTGGCTTATCCCAACGGTAGGTTCCCTGTACATCAATGTTACTTCATTATTCTATCCTCTACAGAATTAGAGCGACAGAACCGCAATACATGTCGCGAACCTTTTGAAGGCGTTGATGTCCCCTGAATCGACGTCCTAAGCTTATGTCCGACATCATTCAAGGTTATCTAAAACATTACAGAGGATCTATAGGTTGTAACATGGGGAGGAGATGGAATGGTAGAGTTGCTCCTTCCATGAGCAGAATGCGGATAATGCCCGCAACACTCAGAGGATGCCCTAGGTGCTGGGGCCAAGAATCGGGTAGGGCAAACTAACCATATCCATCACAACGTTCATATTACCTTGACGGGGAAGGTATGAGCCATTCCGAACTTGGTGCATATGTTTAAAATGGGTTAGTAAAACGTGTGTATATAATTTAAATAACCAATTTTTTAATAGATTCCTGTGTTCAGTGTAGTTCAATGTAGTTAATGTTTTCGCCAGGTTGCACCACGGTACGTCGAAATCTCTTGAAATCGACCGAAGGGAGCTGATGTTACCGTTTTTGTTTACGTTCTATTCAATTCATCAATTTATGTATTCATATTTAGTCGTGTAGTTATATTTATATAATGTACCACATATTTCGTTTAATATTAATTATTATTATTATTATTATATATATTATTATAATGAATGATTATATAATTATTGCATGAGGCCAATAATCTACGTGGAAGCTTGCATAATACGGGAATAATAAATCGGAGCTCGCATTTCCTTGACAATGGGGTATATAGACGATTTTTCCAAATGTTTTTTCGGATTGCAAGCTAGAGGCGAATTGTGAATACTGACATTTCGCGGAAAAAGTGTCTCTATAACCGTCATTAGCTCAAAGGAGTTCGGAGATTTAAATTGGCGCCTACGGCTTATGACGTGATTTCGAAAATTCGTGGGCTGTCTTGGATTAGTTTGTAGATTACCAAAGCGAACGTTCAAAGTAACTATTTTATTGTATCGACTGTTGAAATGGCTGTCAATTGGAAACACGCTAATAGGATATTAATTATCTGAAGATAATGGTTAGGAAAAGTTAAAAATCGTCTGTTCCTAATCGCCTAAAAATTCCTAGGTTCTGCACTAGCATTCATCGTGGCTATCCTTGTACTACTATTTGAAGTTAATATTCAAGCGTCCAATAGTTGTAGGGCCATTATTCTCGAAACCCCTCCTGTTTTCTGTAGAGGATTAAAACTAGTTTAAACTGAATAAAAACTAATATTTTCATATAAAAATAAAAACGGAGTAAGATAGAGCGTTGTCTATATTTCCACGAAAGTAAGGCGTTACACTGTTAGATCGATTACGACAGTTAGGTAATCATCAGTAACAAACATGAGCTGAAAGTACATCACAGAAAGGATATCTTATATAGGATCAAGTGAGAGGAGATTGAATCCTATTGGCTCAAGGAAGTGAAAGGGGCGGGGAGGACCAACCAATGCCACTCAAGGCTTACAAAGTGAAAGGGGCACAAACAGTATCATTATGGAGAGGCGGAGCCAAACTTATTGCAAGAAAGAACCCAATAACGGTGAAATATTTTGAGGAATGACATCATTCAAACATTTTCCTGACCTATCACTCTTAATAATTTCGAAGTTTTCTAGCTCATCCAACATACCTCCCTTTGGGCAAAAGTGAGGAAATTCTACATATTTGTTACTGATGATGACCTAACCGTCGAAATCGATTCAACAGTGTAACTCTTTACTTTCGTGAAAATATAGACAACGTTCTATCTTACTCCGTTTTTATTTGAAATGGGTTTCCACAACTTCATCGCGTGTGACTTAGTCCGTAGTATTTTCATGTTTCTGAAAGAGATGCTAGTGGAAAAACTTGCTTTTTCTACCACAGTTATGCAATTTGATTCGGAATATAACTCAACCCTCGCAATTCACATAAACGCCCGTTGGTAGCCCGAGGTTTTCCATTCTTTCTCGACTTTGTAAAAGGAAAAAGATGCAGGTTCATGCTGTTACGAGCCTGCAGGTAGAGCTCGAAGTTGTTTTCCTACCGATAAATAATTTTTTGTTGAGGGCTCATCATGTGAAAAACATCCTGTCCTAGAAAGACTGAGTTCGTGCGTTATCTTAATGGTTGTAGGCGGCATCTAAAGGAGATAGATTAAACAAACAGGTTACCTACTGTTTTGGGAAGAATGTCTTCTATAGGTAGCCCGTGGATTTGGGAAATAATGTTTGTCATAGTTGATAATTGCTTACTGAATGTGAGCTCCTAATGCATGAGGGAAAATGTTAGCTAGCAGTTCCCGCTGCCTCTTCCAAGATAGAAACGTTCATTCGTTCTGTACTATCATTCATATTTCTAATCAATTGTTCCAAAGATTACAAATAGGGTGCGGTAAAACTTGGAATTTTCCTAATTTTGCCATGTGCTCCAAACTTCATAGCTTTTTAAAAAACAATATTAAACGGTTTTGTGTGGAATTTTCAACTATTACGTAGCATGTCTCCGCCATTGTATAACGTTCTCTAGCTTGCAACTTGTGTTGTTTAAACTTTTTGTGTCGAGGGACTTACGCCAACAATGGCCAACATTTCCCAGATGATACGGCTATTTTTCTTCAATTTTCCATATTTTGGCAATACTGGGTCTACTTTTTTTTTGTAAACTACCGTGGTATTATTTTTATTGAACGAATGCAAAATCACCCGGATTTATTTTTTAAAAAAGGGAAAACCTCCCAATCTTTTTGAATTTTTCGAATAAAGATAATTTTTAAATGAAGTTGTTTTGATTGGGATTGACACTTGACTCCAAATTAATCTGGAATTAACACATGAAGAGAACAATTTTGCAGTTAAAATCAAGAACATAAGGAAGTTGAGATGTTTTTCAAATCTCTCTCTCCACAACAAACTTTATATATAAGCAGATCCTTCTTTTTGGACCTATGTCTACACATCCGCGGAACCAAGAAATCAAATATTAAAAAATCCAAACCTTTGAATTCAAATCAACTAATTATGGTACATAATACGATGATATTCATCGAGATTTGAGGATGGAGACAGTCTATGAAATTATTGCAAAATACGCAAGGAAGCATAATAACTCGCCTCCATTCATATTATTTACAATCACCCGGTTTATAAAATGAAGGAAGAAACGAGAAATGATAAAGAAACACCACAGAAAAAACGTGGATTTAGTGGAATTTTTTGTGCAGAGCATTGAAAATATGTAAATTTGATATTGTTCCCACTCCAAGCTTGAAATAGCCCTTCCTCACAGCCGAGAAAATTTCGTTCAAAACGGACTACGTTCAAACAGTATGTGTTACCTTGCCAAAGAGTTCAAAATCCACTTCCAGCTAAACTACGAAA
The DNA here is from genome assembly GCA_031894815.1 of Creontiades dilutus. Taxonomy (NCBI): domain Eukaryota; kingdom Metazoa; phylum Arthropoda; class Insecta; order Hemiptera; family Miridae; genus Creontiades; species Creontiades dilutus. The sequence goes on along the minus strand of JAVIWC010001248.1, from coordinate 175,970 downwards.
GAATGAAGTCAGCATCAAAACCTTCAATTGGGGGATGCAATCCGCAAACACGTGTTTGAACTGCAAAAAGAAGAGAGAAAGTAAAAAACGGCCAATTGGGGTAGGAAAGCAGTCTGCAGCTGACGACCAACTCTGGCGATTGCATGCAAAGTCCTCCAAATGAACTATTTCCAGGCTGGTTTTGAAGGTGGGCAAAACACCGTGGATATAATTGCCCCATGAACGAACTGGCAGCACCGCAATCAAAGCACTATAAAATTGAACCTTGCCAAAACTGATTCATTCTGCCCACTGGAAGGCTTTTGAATGGTCCCCACTTCGTTAGCGTCTGAGAAAAGAGCACATATCTTATTGTTTGGCAACCTTCATGGGGGAGCCGAAGCCTTGTTAGTCCTGCCATTAACGTCAATTCAAAGTGATTGATCAATTTAATGAAGTAGCAACGGTAGTATCCTTGCCACATTTTTCAAACTCATACAAGTCTTAACTGGAGTCCAGTAAAGTTATTTCAGGTAAAAGATTGTGCTACTTGAAAGTAATCGTGATTAGCTAACAATTGGGTACTGAAGTAACGAGTAATAGGCAAAGGCGATTGGAAACGCTATGTCTATGATCAGTTCATTGGTATATTTCCATGTACAGAGATACAATTGTTTGGATAAAGAATGTTCTTCAATCAATGTTAAGCTGCAAACATAGTACAATGTGCTAGGGTTTTCTTTAAATTTACTTCGACAGGACCCTATTCATCTACATATAGATATAATTACGTTCATTACTACGGATATTTAGGAATGTAGGACGCAAATTCCATCAAATGCAAGGTGATTATTTTCTCTTAACAATTGTCAATAATTAATTTTCAATCGACTATTTTTGATTATCGGATAGGGCGACATATTTCACAAAAATACCAATTGCCAATTGAGCACTGCTTGTTCAGCATTGTTCTATATTGAGCATAATATCTTCCTAGTTCTATGCACAAACACTTTACTATTCTTACTTATTTTAAAATACTTAACAAGGGGACTATAGTAGAATTCAAAGATTTTATGCCCTTGAGATTCTTTGCTAAGCCACTGCATTAGTTTAAAAGCTCAGACGGAAATTACATCTTTTCGCACCATTGATGCAAACGAGCCCACTGTTCGTTGCTAAGGTAGATTATTTGTGGGTTACGCTATAAGTGGCCACCAATTCATTTAATCAGTCTAAAATCAGCACATCGCGCATGAGCAAATGTAATATCCACCCATCGTTCATACTAGGCTTAATTGCTCGTAGCTATTGTGCACGACCATTGAGCATAACTTTCTCATAGCCTATTTGTATGATTTTGCTCAAAACCGTTAGATAATACGGAAAAGACGACTTTTCTCTTCTTACGAATTTCATCATGATCGTGTAGCGACACCTGCGATTGCGGCGGGCGCAGAACCTTCAATCAATAAACAATCTACTGGGTTCACAGGATCCATCTAGATACACTCTTTTAAACTAGCCCATAGGCCCCAGGCTCCACATTGAATATCTAAATCATTCCAGTAATCTTAAATCGCGTTATGAATACAGAAAGCTAAGTACCACTCACAGCTTAAAAATGAACAAACATTTCAATTCCCAGCGCTTGGACTGGGTTCTACGTGAAAAGTTTCGTGCTGGTAGTTACCTCCCAAACTTTCAAATGAAGGATTAGAGTAATTTGAGTACATCCTTACAAGTTATCATTGTTGTTTCCTTTCAAATCCAATAATTTTAAGAATATTCATACATGCATCAGAAGAGATACGATATCTGCATTGCCTCCCAAACACCAAGTGGTCATCTGCTCTTAACAGTAAGTATGGTTTATTACCGAAATCTTGAATAATACTCATGTAAACATACAAATCCTGATAGATGAACTGAATAGAAGCGAATTTAGATAAAGGTAAGTATATAATAAATTTCAAGCATTAGCTACAAGGGTACTGCAATGAACTTCGATTCTCAAATTCTATTGAGCCACAATGATGAGGGCTTGAACATTTAAGTTGAAAATAAATTAAAAGTTTAATGCATTAGTTATTTCAGTGAGATGAACTACTAATTTCAATAAACTGGAGTGTTGGAAATAAGTATCTAAAGAAATTCCATATTGTAGAATACAAATTATTCCGCAACGAAACAACGCCTGCAGCAGTATGTTTGATGTACCCTCATTACATGCAAGTCGTACACTTTACTCGAACCTGAGAAATGAAGGGGCAATGCAAGGGGGCAACGGGGAAGCGTTTTCCATGGAGACCTTTCCACGAATCGGTTTATGATTAACTCACTCCATACACCGCCTTGTTCGTTAGTTGAGAATCTACATAATCACAAGACATTTGTACCTAACATTTATGTAGTATCTTTTTGATATACCACGATAAGGGAATAGGTGAAAAGTACCCAGGTTGCCTAACGTTGCGAGGTGCCTCACGTTGCCTCACGTGAAATCGATCTGGAGGTGAACATTTTATGTTTAGGTCTATTCATAAATATTTCACACTATAAAAAAACAATTTTCCGAATTTAATAATTTTCCCAATTCACCCCGTTCGAACTTTTGCTCCTTTTTCCCTCGTTTGTCTTTTAGGAGGTACCTAACGTTTTTTCCCGTTCAAACTGGAATTTTTACTTGAAAACGATACAAAATCTTAAATTTGACCATACCACTGGTAAGATGATAAATTAGGAAGTTTTCCAGAGGTTTGACTCCTTCCAGCACGTTTTGTGGAAATAGAGCTCAAGTTGAAGGGTTATCAGGAACTTATTATCTTTCTTAAATGTTTTCGTTTAAACAGCAATTAGGGTTTTCAAAATTTAGCTTGTAGGACGTCCCACAGTGGTTCGAAAGCCTGCCAAAATTTAGTGGGACAAAACCTCTCCGATCCTCCGCGTGGTGTCTGCATTATTGTAATAAGTTTTCATTGCATACAATGACTGAGGGAAAGGTGTATCTATTTCAAAAAAGCTTCTTAGAAGAGTATTTATTTATAAAAATTGTCTTGTGGGAAAAAATAACGTAGTTAATAATCTTTGGGTACCTTAATCAATTATTTGTATCACATTAGTAGGAAGTTATTCCAATTATTCTTGATTAAATATCAATAAATCTTAAGATGATCTTTTAAATTTTTTATATTTATCCAATAGTGATATTCAATATTACAATATAGAATCACTAACCACAGTTCAAAATACTCCTTGCAGGGGATTTTCAGCACGGTTTTTGAAAAAGTCCCAAAAGTCTGTTAACGTCAATCACTTTAGGAAAGAACGAGAATTTAAAGGAGTGGAAGCGTTCAATTGATGCTAATATTGAAAATATATCTGCAGCTATGTATGGTGAGTTCTTACAAAAAGCCCTTGGTTCCCAGAACTACCCTCAATATGTAACCCTGAGATCGGAAGGTCGTATGATACCCTTGGATCAAGTAGATAATTTCCGATCTCGTAGATGGTTGTTTAAGGTGAGATGTGACTTTTTTGTTTTGTTTTAATTGATTTTAATTATAATCAAGTCAGTTTCAACAACTTATTAGTAACTTATTTCTAATATCATAATCTAATATGCAGTCCTCTTGTACATAACAAGAGTTTCTTGTGTTCTAATAATGGTTTGTTCGTACCTTCACTCACGATAAGTTACTTTATACGTCAAGTGTCAGTTCGAACGGCTTTTTTCTCTTTAGTCTTCGAAAAAGGTTGTCAACGTCAAGGAAATGGACGGCCTCTGTGTTGACGTGGCCCTTTAGCCGTTCAGAGTGTTTAACGGCGAATTTTCTTATTGTGGCAGTGACGCTCTCGATCTTCAAGTCATTATGAAGGTTGTCGTTCCGGATGTACCAAGGTGCATCTACGATGTTGCTCAATACTTGGTTCTGGAATGTTTGTACAATCTTGATGTAGCTATTAGCAGTGCAGCCCCACAGCTGCACACCATAGGTCCACACAGGTTTTAGTACCAGCTTGTACAACATAAGCTTATTTGACGTTGACAGCTGCGAATGTCTGCCCATAAGCCAGGACATTTTGATACCTAATACCAAGCTTTTTCTTGACATGATCTTTCTATTTCAATTTGGCATCAAGGTCATCCCAAGGTACTTTGCTTGGTTAGAGTAAGGGATGGTCTTTCCGTCCAGTATGACAGGTATGTACTCAACCTTTTTATATGTTAAGTCTACATGTATTGACTTTGCCACGTTTATTTTAATTTCCACTTCCTCGCCCATCTGTGAATTTTTACTAAAGATTTGTTGAGCTTAGAAACTGAATCAACAGTATCTTCTGTAACTGCCAACACTGCAGTGTCATCAGCAAATGTAGCTGTTGTATTTTGTTCTATTTCTGGTATGTCACTAGTATATATAAGGTATAATACTGGACCTAGCACACTGCCTTGAGGAACTCCAGCTTTAATCTCTTGCAAATCAGAGTAGGTATCCTCTTGTCTAATACGATGTGACCTTTCGGCACTAAAATTTCGACCTTACAACGCTGAAAACCAGGGATGTGATTTTTGTAGTAGTTGGGAGGTGGAAAATGAGTTTCATTTTGTAGGAAGGTTTAGGGTACTATGTGAAGTAAGACGAAGGTATTTGGGTTGAGTTTAGTATCTGAGGTTGATTAAGGGTGTGAGAATAGGTCTGGTAAAATATTGTACGGTTGAATGGGATTTAATAAGTAAAACCATGATCGAATACGGTTTCAATGATTAGATTATAAAGTTTGGTATAGCTATCTGTTACCAATATGTAGAGTAATTTACCATTGTTATCGGTACATAATATATAAGCGTGTAAGCCAAAGAAGACAACTGCGATGCGTTCTGAAACGATTTTATTAATTAATGATCAAGATAATAATATAAATAAAGCTCATTAGCTGTGAAGTTTGATATACTACCCGAAACGAATCGAAACAAACAAGCCTTCTTTCGGCGAAACAGTCTCTTCTGCAGCAAGTTGTTGAAATGTAGGAGACGAGCGAAGTTCAAACAAATTAATTCTCGGAGAAGAAATTTAAGGTGATGACGTGCATCCTTGGGGACGAAGCGATCATACTTGTTGCATATATAAAACTGGAGTTTTACAAATATATATTACATCTAGATTTATAAATAGTTTCTTCTCTTGTTTGAAATTGTTATATTTTAAATCATGTTTACTTCTCATTTGTTTTGTTCATGATGTGATTTTCCCCCTTTTTTCCGAAAAGTAACGGATGTGAATTCATCAGACGGTATTCACGACCATGATTGTCACATGTGTTATTAGTTTAAGGATAATTACTGTCATGATTACAAAAAAAGCATGTTTTCATTAATTCATTCATTTATATTCTAGAGATGGGTGATTTTTTCGGGAGGCTGTTGCCCACATGTGTTGCAGGGGGACATCCTTCGGGAGCCTTCTTGATTTGACAGTACTTAGGCCTACTTTACCGGCTTAAGTGGTTTTCGGATTTCAAGAGTACTGACATTTCAAACATTTTTATTGCTTACGGTGAAAATAGTCAAAGTCATTAAAATTTTTGCAGTGAAGACTCTTTTATTGAAATTTTATTACACATTCCAAAATAGTACCTTAAAGCTCAGAAAAATCGTAAAAAAGTAGATAAAGTTAGGAATTTATATAAAAAACGCTACAAATTCTTTCACTGGGGTTTATTATTCAATTGGCTTGCGTTCATGATTTTAATTTCTACTAAGCTTTGGAGTGTGCGTGTTTCACACGTGATAGAGCGATTATTGAATTTCAGGAGATTTGCATGGAGCACGTAAATCTGTTCTCAACCAAAATACCTATTTGGATTGTTCAGTTGATCATATTTGTGTGCCTCCTGAAATTCAATAATCGCTCTATCACCTGTGAAACACGCACATTCCAAAGCTTAGTAGAAATTCAAATCATTAACGCAAGCCAATTGAATAATAAACCCCAGTGGAAGAATTTGCAGCGTTTTTTATGGTTATCAGAATGCTTCAACCCGTGTATCGGCTACAAAGCCTTTTAGGCGTTCACTCCAGTATCCACATTACTACATCACTACACTAGGTTAATGATATCAAAACAAAAACAATAATAAACCAAAATAACGCAAATGTTGGCACCATAAATCGGGCCGTATATGGGGAATGGTTTGAGCTATGAACCTGGGGAAGGGCTCATTCGATTTCTCATGGAAAGCTTCTTCAAAAGAAGTCCAAATTTAGGCCGCTTCGACTTTTTTTGAGGTTTTTAATGATTTTACAAAACCCTAACAACAACCCTTAAAGGGCACTTCAAATTAAGTGAGAGAGCTAAAGAATTGGGGCGTTGTCGGACCATCATGGATTTTTCCAGAAAATTTCAAATATTTTGCTCCAGCCGTTTGGGAGGAATCGTGCGTACGGCGGACGGACGGAAAATTTTGTATTGCAGATTCGGATTCTGCACCCTTTGAAACGTAAACCATGAAATTTTCAAGGGGGGTTAGAATTTTTTTTTTTCAAGAGCGATTACAATGGTTTATTATTGAATAATACACCAAAACAAGAACTGATGGAAAAACCCAGGCAAAATCATTATCTCGGCACAAAGTGGAGGTAAAATGGTGCGGTTGGTGGCATTCTGATCACTTTAGACGTCCTTCCACCCAAATTTTTCTGTCATAATTAGCCGTAGCTACCCTGTACACTTAAATATATCATCAGTTGAGCCTTTTAGCTGTTATTCATTTCCCACAAACATGCTAACAGATTTACTTAATAATATAAATTCGTGATTAATCGATCAGACTTGGTTATCAATCAAGTTTATTATGATTAGGAAATGGGGAGATATATATGAACTGTTTATGCGTCTGGCATGCTTCTGCGATGACAGCTCTGTCGATATCGTCCAAATAATGATGAGGATATCGTTTCTTGCATCACCGCTCATCCGAGATGCGATGTTACCAGTAGGGATCACGGATTTCCCAATCCCTCGTGTCGGCACATTCCAAACACACATTTTCGCCGTAAGGAAACCAAGTACAACGGCTAGTCAGCAAATGCTCAAGAAAACGTACGTTATCACTCCGACGGACCGCAGGTTCGCAGTTGTTATACCGTTTCGTAATCTAGGAGGTTGAGTTCCTCAAGTGTCTGCTAAGATTGTGGGAAAATTCCATTCATCTTGAACCTACTTTCATTAGGTGCAACCGTCGTAGAACAATACAAGAGTATAACTGGAGATTTCATTACAAAAAGGTACTCCTACTCCAATTTGTCCATAAAACTATTTTTTGTGGAAATGGAGTTAATACTTTCTTGGGGTCTTCGGGGGCCAGTTCTTCACAAAAATTCCAACATTTTAGAGCATCCTCTTGAAAAACGAAGTTTGATTCCATTTCAAAAAGTACTACAAGGTTTTCATTTCAGAGACTACCTTAAAAAATGAATGAATTTCAAAAACCATCCAAAATCAATCCGCATTTTGTAAGTGCATCGTCCTGAGTTGTTGAGTTTCATGAGAAAGGGAGAACTTTTGTTAAATGAACGCTATTTCGAAGCCACATTTAGAGAACAAATATAAACCATTGACTGCCAAAACTGAAACATGATGTTGGAGAGACCTCAAGCTATGAAAAGACCTAAAAACGGGATTTCGACTAGGGATGGAGTTAACCACTTTTCTAAATGAGCTCCCTATTCTATTTTAGATGGTATGAAGATAGCTCCATTTTATTTCAGCACGGTAGATTGATTAGGTAAGAAATTAGCCACAAGAGTCTTTCAGCTGATGAGAATTTTTCCATACCTTCTAATTGACTTTAGACGCCTGAAAGAAGGTAGGATGACTTATAATCTTGTCTCCCCCTCAGTAGGCAACAATAGCTGATACCTAAATAACCACAATGATGTAGTAAAGTACGCAGACGCGATGAACAAATTTAAAGAAATAATACAAAATGTAGCATTCACTTGTTCGCAAATACTAGCATATATAGCTTTTCCAAGTCGAATTGAGAATTTTTCAAATCAATTTGAGAATTTTCCAATCTAAGAAACTTTCACTACTAAAAAGGAAGAGGAAGTTTTCCAAACCGAATTTACTATTTTTTAAGGCAATCCAAGACTTTTATTGAAAACAAAATTAGTGAAGCAAAATGAACGAAGAATGCATCGTAAATATGACATGAAAAATTGGGGTCTTGTTTAGGAGAAAATTCAGTGAAGAGGGTTCCCAGCAGCTGCATTTGTTCATGAAGTGCTATTCTTTCATTTTGCTTCACTAATTTTGCTTTCAATAAAAGTCTTGGACTGCCTTAAAAAATTGTCAATTCGGTTTGGAAAACTTCCTCTTCCTTTTTAGTAGTGGAAGTTTCTTAGATTGGAAAATTCTCAAACTGATTTGGAGAATTCTCAAATCGGTTCGGAAAATTCTCAAATTGGTTTGGAAAAATCTCAATCTTGGTTTGGAAATCGTTTAGTAAGTGCTCTGAACTGGTTGAAAGATAAATTCTCAATTCGATTTGGAAAAGCTATAATTTAAGTTATATAAAGAAAAATTATTTTTTGGAGAAACGGAAGTTTGAGGAGAATCTCTTCGATTGAGCGCGCTGCAGGAAAATGATGGTGAAACACCCAGAATGATTTCAATGCTAGCTTCTACAAATTATTACGCAAAGGTTTATGATTTCTGTATTAGAATAATCCTTCTCCGTAAATCACTAAAAGAACCCAATTTATACGAGTATTTCAGCCTGGTATATGGGTTAGAAACGTAATCGGGGTTGAACTAAGTAAAAATCATGAAAACCTGTTGAGAATTCCAGCCCGAGCAGCGTCGACAAAATTAGCCATTACCCCCTTCAATTCCTCTCTCCCGTCGTGAAATTCGAAGTTTCTGTAGAGTTTTTATAAAACCAGAATAAAATTGGGATTGGGAATTGCGTTTTCGAGAATCTAGTCCGAAGCTAAATATGTTCCATACTAAAACTTCGTTAGTCTGACTTCATCCACACGCATCCCACCAATCTGCCCCCGTTTGCTCCTTGAGTCCCACTGTCTTAAGGACACTTGATTTTGAGATACGAGTAAATATATGAAGTTCCACCATCCGAAGCTTATTCCATCTCCTGTTCTGTGTAAATTTTCGCTTGTGATTGGGCGCTTAGGTATGTGACAAATTTTCTCGTCCTGCCCAGCCTACGATTCTTAACCGATATACATACATTTTTTTTTGAGAGAGAGAATAAACGTTTATCGATCATTATCTGGGGTGGAATGTTGGATTAGTTGGGGTTGTGAAAAGTATAAATTTATATGCCAAAAGTTGAAATTGAGATGCCAAAAATATTAAAATTGATTTGTGCCAAAGGTTACAATTACTTTGCCAAAATTTTCAATTTGATAATATTCCAAAAATTCAAATTGATTTTGCCAAACTAATCTGATTTTCTATTTTTCCTAGCTGTGTGAGAGTGTGTTTGTGTGTGTGAGATTTCATTCTTCTGGTAGCCAAATTGCTGCTCCGTCCTTCAGTCCAAGTCCTCGTACATGTTTCCTCGGGCCCCTTAGCCTCATGGAAACTGCTCGATGAACTGAGAATTGAGTTTTCACTCGTGTCCACATCATCACCTGGGAGTAGGATTTCGACCACTTGTTGGAGGGGCGTAAGGAAACTTTTTTGAGAAAGGCTTCATACTCTTTATGTAATGCGCCGTCGCATGAAATGACGAGTGGCGTGAAAGACCCTTTCAGGTCTTCAGCGACTCTGTCGTATTTTGCGTGTTTGGCTTGGGCAGCGTGAGATGGTAGGCCAGTCCATGGAGGAGTAAGAGACTGCGTCAGCGTTTATAACGCGGATATCGAAAAACGCCGGTCTCTCACGGTCCCACACGCCATGGACCTTCATGTCCGCTCACCAAGCCGGGGCTGCCGTCGGCACTGTCACGTAAAACCGATATTCGTAATTCTGACTTTCTTCAATCCAAACTTTAGGATACAAGAGCGGAAAAATCTTTGAAATTCTGCATTCTAGAGAGGGGACGAATGGAAAACATCCAATCATTTCAATCCCAGCTCCAAAAGGAACAAATGCATTTCTCAATATATCATTGTGGAAAGCGGTGAATGGAGGGGTAATAGTGGTTTAGGGTTATATCTTCAATATTTTCATTTGATTTTCCTGACTTCTTTTGCTCGTTTGTTATTTTTGTTTAGTTCGTTTCGTTTCGTTTTCGTTTGGTTCGTGATTTCGTTTCGTTTAGTTGTGCTAAAAAACTAGGAAAACTTTTAATTACGGGATATAGGTGATTGAGGGTATTTCTTTATGTGATTTAGGTAGGTATTGCGAACGTACGATGGAAAAAAGGAAACGGTATATTTAAACTAAGAATGAATGACAAGTTATATGCAATGAAAAAGCGTGACGAATTTCAGAGGAAAAACAGGTGTAGAAAAATAACACATCACTGAATTCAATTACCACTGTAGACACGTGATCACGTTGGGGACGCCGATCGCGAGTGCCTAACGTACAGGCCATAAAAAATGCCTTGGAATCGGTGCAAAAATTCTTGGACTCTAGTTGGTTGAAACGAACACCAACTGTACCCCTAATGTAGTGGTAACTGGTCCGAGAGTCAACCCTTCCCTATCGCTTCACCTGAATACATTCTTAAGGCCAGAAACTGATCAAAAACATGTTTTTTTAATGTTCTTACTGACAAAGGCAAGTGTTGTGTAATTTCCTTGTAATTTTGGAAGCAAAGTCGACTGGGATAGGCTTCACATCCGTTGAAGTTCACCCTTAGCAAATATTCGCTACCTGAACCCAACAAATTTGAATCAAACAAACGCATTGTTGAACCTAAAAGTGACCCCAAAACTTCACAATCACACGAGCAATCAAACTATTTATTAGTAATCAATATACTGATAAACAAATTTGTTGGAACTGACATTTTTTTGCTGGTTTCCTTACTATAATCATGTATTATGCCTCAACTCGGTATGATGATATCAAAATATTAATTTTCGTGTTTTGTCGATTTGTTAGGAATGAAACAAAGAGGAATACACAGCGGAAGGGTCAAAAACCTCGAGATTCGCGGGGTCGGGGTTGTAAACATTCCTCCTGGAAAACCTGAGACCTTGACGTGTTGTTTCCACGGTGCACCGAGGTCAGATCCGCGGACGAGCTGCCGCCGTGTTTTCGGCACGAATGCGTGTCTGTGGGTCAAACGAATTTCTATATAACTCTTGAGTGTCGGTTTCTTCTCGTCAGAACGCTTTTTCGATCGATCGACATGCTCCGTCAAATCATTCTTATATTGATAACTGCTCGACAGGTGTGTAACAATATTTGGCTTCCTTTTAATCTTGTTCCAATACCTTTTATGAGTGGGATCTTGTTTTATCTTAGACTGCAATTTTCTCCTCAAAAAGTTGACAAACTTTCAGATCTGGCTCCACATATCATTAAAGAAGAAATTCAATAAATTCTCAATGATTTGTTTATATACATATTCATGTTCATTCTACTGCAAAGGAAGATATAAATGTCGATTTTCTGTGATGTAGAAAGTAGAAAAATGTAAGTTGATGGATTTTATGGGTGGATAGAAACACCCCCTTCATTAGTCTTCGAGGCATTCTTCTAGTTTGATGCAATCTATTCATGGACACGTTGAGATTTATTTTTTACTTAGATGGGATACATATAAAAGAGCACGTTCTTATGTTTACGTTGTATATTTTTAATCATTAACTTTACAATCAATTATCTTAAAACAATGATTATTCTGATTTTAGGTCATTATCTCTCATCAATGTGAGCTGCACAATCAAGAGAAGGATGCACATTTGATTGGCTTACCTCCGCCCTGTCCCTTTTCTTGCGGTGGGAGTGGTCCTGGAATTCCCGCTCCCGTGGCACCTGCTTCTGCTTTGGTTTCTGCACGATCAGTAGGAGCGATTGATCTCGGAGCACCATACTTCAATGTGGGGGCAGCCAATATTGGACCTGGACCTGTTCGATTCGGGCCTGCCCCAAACAGTCTGGACTTGAGTGCGATCAATCTCGGACAGGGACCTATCAATTCGGGACCAGCATCGTTTAATATGGGGTCAGGATCAATTGACGTGACACCAGGCCCGGTCAACTTGGAATCTGCTGGTCTTAATGCCAGACTTGGCAGCAGGATTGGAACAGGTGTGCCGACAGGGCCCTTTAGAACTGGATCAGTATTGAGTTTAGGTGGGGCATCTTCAGCTACTTCTCCCAATTTTTCACCAGTCAAACCAACCGAGCTCGTAACAACTGGTCCCGGTTTGCAGCTTCCCTCTGCTGGCTCTGCACCTCAATCTTCTCAAACTTGCATCAGGCATGCTCTAGTACCCGTTCCCGTCCAAGTTGTTGAAGAGTGTATCACCAATGTTCCCGTACTTCGGAAGACTATCAGACATCAGGCAGAAACGTTCACTCGACAAGTTCCAATTCACGAGAAAACTATTACTGAACAACACGAACAAATAATCCGTCACGTTCCCGTTGCTCAGAAGTCCATTCGCAATGTTGTGGAAACACGAATCCGCCATATTCCAGTCATAAAGTCACGAACCAGAACGATTGTTGAACCGTACACGATGCATGTTCCAATCACTGAACGTTACACCCGACCTGTGGTTGACTCCATCATCAAAAATGTCCCGTACGCCGCAACTCGACTTAGACCGGTTGTCGTCGAAAGAACCCGTTTCGTTCCAATCATCCAAAGAAGGTGCCGCCCAGTCGTCGAAACTTACATCCAAAACGTTCCAACCAAACGCACTTATGTGAGAAACTTGGTAGAGCGGAGAGTGCGACCTGTTGTGGGGCCGTGTAGCCCCTGCGTTCCTTTTTATGGCAGAACCGAGCGGTCATTAGAGCAAAATATTCATGAGTCCGTCGGACAACAAGACATTATGGACAACAACCGCGATTACCAAGATTCATCCCCACCTCTCTCCGACGACGAACAGTCTGTCGATACAAGACCACAGCCATATCAACCCGTGGACAACCACCTGAGCAATGAAGATGCACCATCACTTAGTGGTCAAGATATCCAACAAAGATATGAAGCTAGGCCTTCATTCGATCCTTACTGCTGATCAGTGCAATTTAATTATTGCAAATAATTAAATGATATATTTACCATCTCGATTTTTCACAATTGTTTCAATAAATGAAAATTTCCACATCACAACTCTTTTTGTCATTGTGTATAATCCCTTGTATTACTATACATCCCATAACATATTTATAGGGTACCATTAGAAGTTGCAAATGGAAATTGGTGATTCTGTTTAATGGGTTCATTATGTTCCTTCTCAGAATAGGAAAGTTTGGGAGTTTTTGAGTCGTTTAAAGTCGTGAGGTTCTAGTTTCAAAATCACACTTAAGCGAATTCTTCGAAATTTGAAAATAAACAAAGTGGGGTTCCTGTAACTTGAAAATTTATCCGAGAACTGCATTTGCCGGAAAGTGGCAAACCTGTCTCAAGTAACTAGCTTTTCAATACTATAGACAAATCAATTTTAATCCTGATGTGTTTGAGTTTAAAAAAACTATGCGCCTTGAAGCCTAACGGATAAAATGTGATGCACCTGACCCTTAAGGTTTTTCCCGTTACCGTAGTAGATAAGATGCATCTTCCTTCGCTGTCATGGACTCGTTGACTATTGCGAACTCGTTTGCGGAGATCTACGGAAACCCAATCTAGAGCTCAACAAATCGTACAAACTGGAAACGTTAAGGGAAGTTGGCACCAATTATGGTGACCGAATGTTGGCATCAAGTGATACTTTCCACTGTTTCTTGCCTGTACGATACGCAAAAATGGACGTTGGAACGATGAATGATTTGAATTCGGAAGAAAAGTTATTTTTCAAAGTAGTTGAATCTAATAAAGGGTTCAAACAAGTGTATTTTTGTGAGAACAACCATTTTGTATAAATTAAGAATACAAGATGCCGCCAAGAAATGATGAAGGGTATAACCGTAGGAACAAAGAGTGCACCGTTTGTAATGAATCTACCGACAATTGCAATTAATTATAAGTATGTCTTCCGTGCAGCAACCAACAAAGAAGAGCTTGCCGTTTGGATCGCCAACCTCCGCGTGGAGACGACGAATTAAGAAGAAGAAGAATTATAATTATAGGTGCAACCTTTGTGACACCATTTGGTCTCACTTTTGTGACATGATTTGGTCTCACTTTTCGGCGGAGGGGGGGGGGGGGGGTCCCCATGGCTAAAACCTGAATTGACAGGTTAAAACCTCCATAGTTTGAGAAACAAATATTTCCGATGAATTTCTGGGGTTTCCAGGAAAAATTGACATCCATGAAAGTTGTTCGGGATCCATATCTACTTAGTTCCATGGCCGACGCCAGTAGCAATGAAGATGTTGGACTACCACTTAGTAGTCTTAATCCAAATAATTTAGCATAGCAAAAGCAGAATTGATGCTGATACGTTTAAGTTGAAAATTACATTTAAAGAGTTACTTACTTACTCTGAAAATAGTTAGAAATTTTTCGATGAAAACTGGGTCTGCATGAAAAATAGACCTGCATGAAAAGTGTTGGTGGTCGGTATCTATATGGTTTTTTCACCCTAAATCAAATGGTAACACTTGTACAACTCTTCAAGATTCACACATTGATTGACAAATCCATAATCCAACCTTAGAAATGAAGTTCATTAAGATGAAGGTATGAGAAACATCAAGATTGTTGAAAATCTAAGGTTTAGAGACAGTTTTCAGTTTAGGCACTTTACGTTTCTGGGACCAGTTTGTGAGCTAGTTCTTCGAAGGTGTTCAAATATCGAAGGAATGGAAAAATATGGAAGTTCTCTTGGACGAAACATACCAAGATGACATACTTAGGTTTACTATGAAATGATGAATATCGTTGAAACCACGGCTTTGAGCTCAGTTGAAACTCCTTACTTTTCCGCTCATTGTTAGGTTTCCAATATCAAAGGTTACCTAATCAGGTTATTAATCAGTTTTCTCACAGATTACCAGGTCAACTTTTTATTAATAATGTCACCACTTTTACCCAACTTATACCCGCACATAACAATACAACTTGAAAATTCCAAGCATTCACTCTAAGCTACCCCTTTCTCATTCATTCCTTGGGAAACCAAAAGTTCAATGAACTCCTAGTTAGCGAAAGTTAGCTAGATGCACATGCTAAAGTTAGCTAGATCTTGCCCTTGTGCATTGAGAGTTTCTATCTGCCCCCCATTTTACCGTTAACTGCATTTCTCCGGTACATTTTTGGAAGTGTTACCCAGGAGTGCCCACCCCCCCTAGCATCATTACGCACCCCGTAAACTTATAACCCCCATAACTTGGTACCCTCTTTCCATGGCAGCAGAGATGGGCAGCTGAAACCCGGGGAAGGTGGACAGCACGTCTGATCGGGGAAGTGCAAAAATGGACGGAGAGGAAACAGGAAACGTTAATTACTATTTAACCCAGTTCCTGACGGGGCATGGTTATTATCGGTCGTTCCTAAAGAAAATAGGGAAGACTTCCAAGGCAAGGTGTGTGTACTGACAGATGGGGGACGATGATGTAGAACACACATTCTTTATATGCCCAAAATGGAAGCAGCTAAGGCAGGAATTGGTTGGAGTAATAGGTGATTTTAGCCCAGAAACAGTAATAGAAAAGATGATACAATCTGCGGAGAACTGGAGTGCAGTCAGCACGTATATCACTATGGTGCTCAAAGAGAAGGAAGTGAACAAAAGCTGGGAATGAGCCAGAGTAGAAGTGGTGAAGACCAGGAGGAACCCTCACGAGGTTAAAAAGAGGACTGTCCCGAAGTAATGCCAAAAAGCAGTCCCGGGACAGTCCTAAAAGACGAGAGGAACGGTGTTTTTTAGTCGGTATGCCACAATGGAGACCCCGACACAAAGGGTGAGGGGGACACATCTTTTGATATACCCCCTCACTGTCAGTCCAGTAATGGATTTTTCACCAACCTCTATTAAAAAAAAAAAAAAAAAAAAAAAACCCTCTTTCCAAAACAAAAATGTAAAAAATACTCGTAAGCACCCCTGATTTTATCTAAAACTAAACGAAGATTTATGAAGGTATTGAAAACCATGTCGCGGGGGGCGCCAAAATCACGGACAAAGAGCACTGTCATTGTCAATTATACATTTTCAGATAGAAAAACATACCATATTTAAATTAATTACTACGTTCATCATCATTTAGTTTTTAGTGATGTAATATATTTTTGAATGCCGTCACGTTAAACAGTGTTTCAATAAACTTTAGCCCCCCCCCCCCAAATGTTTTTGGAACCCCCCCCCCCCAAGAATTTCAATGACGCAGTCATGACCCCCCCCCCCTTCTTCACCAATAGTGAAGAGATAATTTGTGTGAAATATTTAGTATAAGGAACTTACTAGCTCTCCTTATAAAATGATCCTCTTAAATCAAACCTTTTTATATTCCTAGTTTTAATTCCTCAAGTTAAGTTAATCTGTGTAAAGTGTAAATATAGTTTAATAGTGTGATCATTCAAATAAAGCATTTTGAAGCGTGTGTTTTCGATAAAGGTGTTTTCTATTGCAACTCCACCGACAAGGCGTAAACAGTAACATTAACTCTAAAGTGTTTGAGTTAAAATTACATTCAAAGAGTTACAAACTCTTCAAATAGTAAGGCATTTTTTTAAATGAATGGTTGGGTCTCCTTGAAGAATTGATCTGCATAAAAGGTGTTTGTGGCCGATATCTTCATAGTTTTTCACACCAAATCGAATGGTAACACCTACACAACTCTCCAAGATTCCCACATCGATTGACAAATCCATGATTCAACCTTAGAACCTCTTTAAATTAAATTCATTAAGATGAAAGTTTGAGAAACATCAAGATCGTTGAAAACCTAAGGTTTCAAAATGTTTTACAGTTTAGGCGAAATTAGGTTCCTGGGGGCGCTTTTTGAGCTTATTCTTCGAATGTGTTCATACATCAAAGGAATAGAAACATTTCGATGTTGAGCCAGAATCTTTTGGTCGAAACAGATCAAAATGAAGTTCTATTACGAAGGTTTATTACGAAATGATGAATATTTTGATAAGTTCTTGATTCCAAATAGTGATACCCCAAACGGCAACATCCATACCTATACTGTTTCTAACCATCTATCTTATTTATAACTAATGGAACTGATGCGTGTGCGGTTCACTTTAGTACGTGGATCGGACAAATTGGATCAGTGTGGTGCCCACCATGCTGCCCTGTCCTCACACTCTCGGATTTGCACTTCTAGGGAAATTTGAAATCCAAGGTATACGAGATCAGAATTTAGTCGAGGGTACACTTGGTGGAGCGAATTCTCAAATGCGACTATGAACTTCGCAAGAATCGCTTCGATAGGTGAACTCCATCCTCAGACGAGTGACCCTTTGCATCCAGGAGAACGTGGGACGTTTTGAAGACTTCACATAATAATGTTATTATTCAGTTCGGTGAAGGCTTTAGTTTAATTAAATTTCGAATATAAATGTAGTTGACTTGACATTGACTTCACCGTAAAATTTATACATTGCGGCTGAAAATACTTAAATCGTTGCTAAAAGGTCTGGGTTTGTCACCGTTTGATTAAGCGTCAAAAATTGAAAATCCGCCTTCCCATTTCCGCAAATTTAAAAATGGGTGTTGATACCAATTTTATATGATTCATATTCAATCCTTGCACCCTTCATCGAAATCGGATGAAAAAGGTGAATCTAGAACTTGAACAGTAACCCATACAGCCAAGCCCAACATTCCCCGAAAATTTTATCGAAACCTAGTGGGAACTGTGAAAAATAAGGTTGTTATGGCTCACAGACACAATACCTATGTTATAACGAGAAGAAATTGAATAAAATAAATAAAAGTTGTTTGCAAGAAGAATTGTTCACATAGACAAGTTGAATGAGCGTAGAAAGTTTATTGTGCATGTTGCATATAAAAAATACAAAATGTTTATCCTATTAGAAGGGCTAATTAGCATCCACATGGGGATGGAAGGGACACTGGTCCACAGGCGCCAGCAATGCCAGAAGCGGGGTATACTCCCAAATCAGCGGATGAGATGCCAGCACCAGAAAGGGCGTCGAGGGAGTATGGGCCAGCTGGGAGTCCAGCGTAAGCAGCGATGTCAGCAGGTACAGCACCAGAGAGGGAAATTCCAGATGGAAGAGAGGCAACTCCAGCAGAGTAAAGTCCAGCATCAAGTCCAGCTGGGTAAAGACCAGCATCAACACCAGCAGGGTAGATTCCAGAAGCAATATCAGCTGGGTAGACTCCAGCAGCAAGACCAGCGGAGTAGGATCCAGCAGCGTTCAGTTCAGTTCCAGGAGGGCAGACTGGGCATGGGCCAGTGACAGCTCGTACACGCTGTTCAACGAGGTTCTTCACGTAACGGCGTCTGACTGGGACGTTCACGCATTGAGATTCAACAACAGGGCGGATCCTCTTCTCAGTGATGGGGACAAGGCGGGTGTTGTGGTGAACAATGGGTCTGCACCTCCTCTCAACAATTGGTACGTGTTTGGTGATGCTCTCCTCAACAGGACGGCTGAATTTCTCAGTGATTGGAACGTGAGTGGTGTAGGGCTCAACAACAGTCCTGGTTCTGGATTTGACGATTGGGACGTGGCGAGTTCTGAGCTCAACAACATTGCGGCAGAGTTTCTGGGTAACTGGGACGTGACGGATGTATTTCTCTTCTTGTTGGGAGACAAGACGGTCGACAACAGGGACCTGACGGGTGTAGGTTTCAGTCTGGTGACGGATGTTCTTCTTGATCACTGGGACGTTGGTCAAGCATTCATCAACAACTGGGCGGACGACAGGTTCAACACGGTGGCTGACGCATTGAGGTTGGCAAGCAGAGTCATAAAGACCAGTGGCAGAAACTCCACCGACGAGTCCAGCAGATGAGAGGAGTGGGCCACCAGGGAGAAGACCAGCACCGGCAGAAACAATACCAGCTCCAGACGAGACAATACCAGCAGCATCAGGGAGAATACCGCCATAGGCTCCGAAGCCGTACGCTCCAGCAGCATCACTCACGATACCAGCTGAGGCTGGGTAGATACCACTGGCATCACCAATGAGACCAGAAGCGCCAGAATAAGCTCCATAGATTCCAGCTGATGGAATAAGACCACCTCCGATTAAACCGCCATCACAAGCAGGGATGACTGGTCCTGGACATTCGCAACCCCAGACAGCAACGGTCTGAAAAGGGAAACAAAATTCATAATTCGTTAAATTTCATTTTTGTTCATTCAATTGGCTGTGGGAGTGGAAAACCAAGACAGTCCCACTGCATCTGTATAAAAACACCTTATAATCACTGAACACGTTTAATATCTGGCTTAACTGGACTATTAAAATTCACAACGTAGAATACTGTTACAAAATAGTGAAAAAAAGGTATCTAGGGATATTTCTAATTGTTTTCATGCGTAACCAACAGGTAACAGAGGCAGAGTCTTTCTGACTATGTTCCCTAAACAAACGATTCATAACTCGTTAGAACGTTCCAAAAATATCGTGGTTGGATATATTCTCACCATGGCAATTTCCTAGGCATCATGGTACTCAAAAGCACTAGTAACATATTACGAGGTTAGGTATCGAAATTATTTTAATTTTCATGCAACCCACCCACCTGAAACTTGAATCGAATCCTTTATGCAACTTCTGAAAGAAATCCAAGAGCAGAGCCCATTGAAAAGCTGAGTGAATTTTGTTGCAAGCAAGGTGAAGCTCGTCCCAAGTTTAACCTTGTTAGCTTTCAGGCATTAAAATATTTTTATATTTGCCGTAGACAGAAAAATACTTCTTGGCTTTCTGTTCACTTTCTTTAAAGAACTTACTATAAATAATACATATGTTAGCTCAAGTGGGATTAAATGAAGATAAATTTATACCACAAAATCAAACAATAACTCACAATTTTTAAGCTGAAGTAATCGTTGAGTACAAAATGAATTTAATCTTAGAGGAATTTAGAAACATATTAAACTTTCATGGGGTTCATCCTGTTTAAAACACCGGAGTTGGTTCGGGATTGCAAAAGAAGGCAGTGTTTTAAGCGATTTGTATATGTGGAATTGGATTAGAATAATTTGAATAATTTAAATTAATAGCGATCTGTAAGTAAGGCAAAATAATCTAACCACGTTTTATGTCCACTCAATCTAAGAAATGTATAATCAAGCACCATAAACGTCGTTGGTTCAATAGTTATTACCGATTAAATAATCATTTGGAATTCATCGTCATTCGGAATTTTTGAGTTTGAGAGAATGTTGGACGATCCCTTATTCAGTTTAGCTGTTGTAACATACCTATTACTTAAAGGTTCCCTAATAGTTTATTTTGCTACTGCTAAGTTGAATTGGTGAGCAGCTTGGTGCAGACTTGCTCTAAGTGCCAGAATGTAGTTCATGGATTCATTTTGTTATTTGGAACTGCATAGTTTGAACCAATTTTGATGTTCATTAAATTCGTAATTAGCAGTTAAATGTTTGATATGCCTGTTGATTGAAGGTTTCCCAAACGGTTAATTTTGCTACTGCTAAACTGGAAAGGAGTTACAAAATTGAGCAGCTAGGAGCAGTCTTACCTGAAGGGCCAGGGCCAACAATGTGATATGTGAGTACATCTCTTCAGATGTGAAAGTCTTTTCTGAATATGATTGAACTCTCCGAAGCTGAGGTTTTATATATGAAAAGAACGAGCCGGGGGAAAGAGCACGGATAAGTGTAGATGAACCGAGGAGATAACGTGTGGGAGACATGCCTTCGCTTCATCCCCGAAACGTCAACATCCCTCGGTTTTTTCGGAGGTGCGTGCCGGCCAATGTTTTCGGATTCCATCTTTTTTCGGCCGATAAGAGCCGTAACATGATTGTGCTGAGATCGGCGAGTTCCCCCCTGAAAAAAATAAAAACGCTTCGTCCCGGTGAATCGAGACGATACGATGGGAGCAGGGGATGTTTGCGAACGTGCAGAATTCGGTGAATGTCGATAGCTCGCACTATGAAATAGTTTTGGCAACGCAATGTCTTGATACGCTCAGCGCTCAGCAGGTGATCAATTCGTAGAATTATAGAACAAAATTGCTCATCTTCACGTATCGAGTCAACAAATATCAAAACAAAGTAGTTATTCAGCTTGATCGCATGAACGAATTGTGGTATTTGTTTCATTATAGTTGAATTGTTTTGAATTTTGAACACTTTTTGTGTTAAGGAACTTTAACTATAAATTCTATGCCAAATAAATTGTAAGTTTATTAGTTTCAATAAGAAGCTTTTGTAACCGGCCAAGAAAAAAATTCAACCGCTCTTTAAATATGATTTTTTATGTCTCGAGACACCAAGAAAAAATATGCATGAAACGCTGCAAATTCTCTCACTGGGGTTTATTATTCAATTTCATTCATTAGGCTTGCATTCATAATTTGAATTTCTATTAAGCTTTGGAGTGCGCGTGTTTCATTGAACTTCAGGGGGCACACAAATATGATCAACTGATCAATCCAAATAGGTATTTTGGTTGAGAACCGATTTGCGTGCTCTATGCATGTCTCCTGAAATTCAATAATTGCTCTATCACCTGTGAAACACGCACACTACAAAGCTTAGTAGAAATTCAAATTATGAATGCAAGCCAAATGAATGGAATTGAGTAATACACCCCAGTGAAAGAATTTGCATCGTTTCATGCATATCAGAATGCTCCAACCCGTGTATCGGCTATAAACCCTTTTAGGAGTTCACTCTAGTATCCACATTCACTACATCACTAGGTTACTGCAAATTAAAATAAAAAAAAACGCTGTTGTTTTTGTTTTGATTGCAGTAACCCAGTGATGTAGTGAATGCATAAGATCATGCCATACATCGGGAATGGTTTGAGCTACGGACCTGGGGAGGGGCTCATTCGATTCCTCATGGAAAGTTCTTCAAGAAAAGTCCACATTTAGGCCGCCTTGGTTTTTTTTTTTGAGGTTTTTAGGGATTTTACAAAAAATGACATCCTTTAAAGGGCACTTTGAATTAAGTGAGAGAGCTGACTAAAGAATCGGGGAGTTGTCGGACCAATATTGATTTTTCCTGAGAATTTCAGATTTTTTGCTCCAGCCGTTTGGGAGAAATCGTGCGTACGGCGGACGGACGGAGAAATTTTTATTGCAGATTTGGATTCTACACTGTTTGAAACGTAAACCATGAAATTTTCAGGGGGGGGGGGGGGGGTTGGAAATTTTGTTTTCAATAGCGATTACAATGGTTTATTACTGAATAATAAACCAAAAGGGTGGGAATTATTGTTTGGGTGTAATACATTGTATTATGTAGCCCTTCTACATAAATCACTTATCTAAAAGCATATTAGACGTTGTCTGTGGTACACACTCCGCTCTTCTATACCTTGTAATTGCATTCAAGATGAAAAATACTTGGGCTGCCGTCAGCCCTTCCGTCTAGCTCGGACATTCGATTTCATTCGATTCAGGGAACTAATTTCTTCCATGGTCCCGCAAAGAAGTACCTCAAACGTTTTTGGGATTTCGATTTTTTGACGGATTAATTCTTGAATATAATCGCATAGGGTTGATTGATCAAGATGCCGAGGTTAATGGTACATCCTAAATCGATGTTGATTTTTTGAGTCAAATTTGGTTTTGGAGAAAAACTTCCTTCGGCTTTTTTTTTCTAAACATTTTCTTGGATTGTTAACCAACATTTTTTCTTGGTCAATTACAGCGGTTCATCATTAAATGTATACCCCTCCCCCCTCTAAGATCGGTTGTGTCGTTGTGAGGTTTGGACGCCAGTTTTATCATCAGAAATTGCTATTATTTGCTACGGCTGAATTTTTAAAGATCTGAAACCTATTCCCGTCGATTTTGTGTCCGAAATCACTAGAAAATCACGCCTCCCCCCCCCCCCCCCTTGGAATACTTGTGGGAAAGAACGGATTTTTCACGTAAATTTTACGTCTTTTGTACGGGGTGTGGCGGACGGACATTGCTGATTTTTAATCTAAGCACCCTGAAATGTAAAAGGTCAAGAATTGTATGCTATACAATCACAAAGGCTTGTAATACCTCGGTAAAGCTATCGACAGTCAGATCGCCATGGCCCTCCGTCCCTTGTCACTACTCAAATCACTGGGGGTATTCGAATCATCCATGGTCTGGATTACGGGGTGCCTTAATGCAGAGGCGTAACCTTTTTTCAGCGGTCCCCCCCCGCAAAAAATTTTCGGGGCCCCTCCCCTTAATGTTTTTTTTTTTTTTTTTTTTTAGCGTGCACTTTTTCAACGGTCATCGTACAATGCGCTAAAATTACTTAACTAAAAATACATAATATAATCTAACAATTTAACCTACCTTTACGAACTCGAGACTTCTAGTCTACGTAGCAAACTTTTGGATGATCGTGTGAGATGATTGATCAATGAACCTACATTACCGTTGATGTTTATAAACTTGATGTTACGTAATGGATTTTTTCTGCGTATCGTTAGTTCCGCTTCATTCTTTAACATTAAAAAAAAAAAAAAAAAATTTGCTAGAGCGGGCCCGTTCCCGGGACCCCCCGCATCGCGGGGTTTGCGGGAGTGTACGTTACGCCCCAGCCTTAATGTATGGTTCTTTCTGAGGTGCAAATTATCATCTCCTTTCCGTTCTACGTTGTAAATCAACTAAGTCATATTGGTCCTCTTCTCTTCCTGTTGATGATGAATAGCGTGATGAAGCTCCGGCTAAAACATTCATTGCTTACTCCTCGCGAATGATTTGAAGATCTTCAGCTATACAACACTGAGATGGATTACGTGAGTAGCTTATCATTCACAATCTTGAAAAATGGTGCACTATTGATTGCTTTTCCTAAATCCTCTCGTGCTCCATTGTCACCTTCTGTTGCATGGTTTGATCATGATTTTGTACTGGGTGGATCCCATCTACAAAGACTGAAGGAGTTCACCAATCTCGGAGAGCTCTGTGGGGAAAGGATCAATTTCTCCAGACATATTGAGAATGTTGCGGGTCGAGCGATGCAAGCTCTGAGGTTCCTGAAGAGAGGTATTCGGGATTTCAAAGAGATTGGAGCAAAGGTGCCAACGGCTGCAGGGAACCTTGTTCTCCGTTTGCACGAGTGTGCCTCTCTCGATTGGTCACCCCACTTTGCGCCCCAAGTTTAGTTTGGGATAAGGTAGAAAATAAAATCTGTTACATTGCTTATAAGCTTGCGATTACCATGAATGAATCTCATTTTTCTTCTCAAACCTCTGAACAATCGCCTAAACGGGCTAAATTTGTTGTCCAAATTAACTCTTCTATCTCCAGTCGGTTTATGAGGTCCATTATTCTCTTCCACAAGGCGTATTCCTCAACCAATCTCCTCCCTTCATCATATCCCTACCTCAACCAATCTTTTTGTAAAATATTGATCCAATCCTTTTTCATTGATTCGCCTACTACAATCAGATCATTCGTTGCTACTACTTCTTGCTCATTCATTAGCTCCTGTTAATTACATTTTATTTATTTTTTATCCTTTTGTGACAAATGTATGTTCTGTTTTATTTCATCTATTAAAGTGACATATTTTTGTAAATGAAATTTTGCTTTACCCGTCATTCCCGTATATTGGAATTCTGCATACTAGAGTTCACCCGTAATTTAAATGTCAATAAATAAAAAAAACACGATCGCTTGTTACAATTGATCACTGTTTTTATCAAATCGCAGTTTTGTAGCCATAGATAGTTGAAACTAGAAATTATCCTTCTGAGGTGCTACGTACGTGAAGAATCAAGCAGTTAGTTGATTGACAGCCTTCCTCAAAAACTTATTGGTGTAGGGGAAAGACTTTGTTCCCACTCGTGCGAATGGGTGTCATTTCTTATATTATCAGAAACAATGAAAGACTCAAAATGAAAAATTCGTAGGATAGTGAACTTGTAAAAGTGTGTAGAAATTTTGGCTTAAGTATCTTGGTAGGAAGAAAAATGAAGATTTTTGTTTATGTCAGTGAGCTGAGTATTTCTTCAGGGCAAACTTCGGAGGCAACGAAGTCCTCTAATCATAAGCAACCATAGCGTTGACCCAAGAAAAGTTGAAACAATTTTCCAAAGAAAATTACTTAACCTTGTGTTAGGCGAGTCGATTGTGGTAGCGTTCTTTAGGGAAGGAATTTTACCTTGGATTGTTCGAATATTACCATTGAAGGCGGAGTTGAAAAGTAATTAGTTGAATCAAAGTTAACCATATTCAATTTAGTAGATAATGAGTTTCACCAGTTCTCCAGCAGGTAGAAAACTGATTCATTATAGAAATTATATAACCAGAAATGAAGATGAATTAGGGTAGTATAAATTCATATCATATTGAGAAAGGAAATGAGAAATATATTGTATTCAAAATTAAAAAAGTACAAAAGTTTTCATCGGGCTTTGAGTTATTAACAGACGGGGAGTGGGGGTGGGATGCAGTTGTCTCCAGAGATGAGACCACCAGAGATTCCTCCAGAGATGCTTCCAGAGATGCCTCCTGAGATACCTCCAGAGATGAGACCGAGGTTACCAGCATAACCAGATCCAAGGGAAAGGTCATCACCAGCAATACCAGCTCCAAGGGAGAGGTCACCAGAGTAGGCTCCGCTGAGGGAAAGGTCACCAGATGGGAGACCAGCGTAGGCAGCAAGGTCAGCTGGGAGAGCACCAGAGAGAGCGAGTCCACTGGAGTAAGCACCACCAAGACCAGCAGAGTAGGCACCACCAAGACCAGCAGAGTAGGCACCACCAAGACCAGCAGAGTAAGCACCACCAAGACCAGCAGAGTAAGCTCCACCGATTTCAGTACCAGGTGGGCAGATGGGGCATGGGCCAGCGACAGCACGGACGCGTTGCTCAACGACGTTCTTGACATAACGTTGCTTGACAGGGACGTTGACGTATCTAGCTTCAACGACTGGGCGGATTCTCTTCTCAGTGACTGGGACGAGACGGGTGTTGTGGTGGACGACGGGGCGGGTACGCCTCTCAACGACTGGGACGTGCTTGGTGATGGATTCTTCAACAGTGCGGGGGAATTTCTCGGTGATTGGCACGTGAGTGGTGTAGGGTTCGACAACAGTCCTGGTCCTGGATTTGACAACTGGGACGTGGCGGGTTCTGTATTCAACAACGTTCCTGGCTTGTTTCTGGGTGACTGGGACGTGACGGATGTATTTCTCTTCTTGTTGGGAGACGAGACGGTCAACAACAGGGACTTGACGGGTGTAGGTTTCAGTCTGGTGACGGATGTTCTTCTTGATCACTGGGACGTTGGTCAAGCATTCATCAACGACTGGGCGGACAACAGGCACAACACGGTGGCTGATGCATTGTTGTTGTTGGTAAAGACCGGAGTCTCCGATGAGGTCAGCAGAACCGGCAAGACCAGCAGATCCGATGATACCAGCAGATCCAGAAAGGCTGGCAGAACCAGAGAGACCACCACATCCGTAGAGACCAGAATCGATGAGACCGGAAGATCCGATGAGGTCGGAGGATCCAGCGAGACTGGCAGAACCGGCATAGCTGGCAGATCCAGCGAGACCAGCAGCACCAGCAAGGCTAGCAGAACCAGCGATACTGGCAGATCCAGCGAGGCCGGATCCGATGAGACCAGAGCTACCAGCGTTGATGAGTCCACCACCGATGAGTCCGCTGCTGAGTCCTCCACTGATTGAGCCACTGATACCAGAGCTGATCAGACCACCTCCGAGAGAGTTTCCGTAAAGGCCATCGGCGAGGTAATCACCACCAAGACCACATTCGCATCCCCAGATGGAGGCCACCTAAACATGAAACGGATATGTAACATCAACTATGTCCAGACCATTGGTAAGTCCCTCAACTCATACCGACAATCGTGAACTGATTAACAAGTTCAACACCTGCGTTTACCCTAAGTTCACAACATAATCCCAAAAACACTACAAATACCACCATCATTATCTTGCATATTGTCAACCCCATGATAAGATCCGTTACCGCCACATTAAAGTCAACAATCCATTTGTAACTTGAATGAGCCGATAAGCTGAACAATTTCTAGTACAACAAATTCATCAACAGACCAAGTACATCATAGATATCTAGATACATCGAAATATTTATATTCTGTGTTGAAATTAAACTTTTCCTGTTTTTTTTTATAAATTTGATTTGAGTTAACTCTTCAAATGATTAACGGAGTTTTCTCATTAAACATGGGTAACATGAGGTATAATTCTGGAGGTTTCATTTGGTAGACACAACCCAATTTAACAAATCGTAACTTTCTACAGTTTTGACGCCTATAATTGAATTACAAATTTGATGACTCGATAATATTTACAAAAACCTTCAAGTATAATGGCTGGTATTTAAAATTCACGCTCGAAGAATTCTAATTATATTTTACGATTGTAGAATTGATAAATCCCAGAATTTGACGTTTGAAGAAAAATTGACACAACAAAATGAATGGTATCAACTGTTATCCTTTTCAGAAGATCAATGCAAAATTTTTTGAACTAATTTTATGAGTTGTAACTGTAATTAATCAATAGTGCAATTGAAAAATGCATTGAAATTTTGAAAGATTCCTTCCAATTATAAAAATTTGATATCCATGAGTCTGGAAGGTTTCTTTTGTCGTATGGTGTTTTGAAATTTCAGTTATCATCATGTGAACCAAATTTTTTGTGACGCCATCAATTTACTCGATTTATTACAACTAAAATGAAGGTATAATTCTCACCTGCAGGGCCAAGGTCAAGTAAGCGATATAAGAGACCATCTTGGGCTTTCGATCGCTTTGCGATTCTGAATTTCCATTCCGATCCGAACCGTTATATATGAAATCGATGATGGGGAAAAAGCACGGACGGGAATGAGTAAAGGTGAGAGGACGATACGAAATGGAAATACAAACAGTTGGGATGACTGACCCGTAATGTCAACACGAGCTCGGGACAGTCGTTTCGGGGCGTTTTGCCCGAAGAGATAACGAAGACGCCGATTCGCTGACTTCAGCGACGAGGTTCGATCGGTTACAGGTAGATAAGCACGGGCTGATCGACAGTTTGCGTCACGGAATTTCAGTAAACTATTCACAATCTAAAATGCTTCGATGCCAATCGTGGATGGGAAGGGGCTCAGATGGAATGTGATTCTTATTCATCAGTTGACGATTTGATGGTTAGCTTGACATGTTCACTTTGAAATACTTTGTGGAGTTCTATAAGAGAGTAATGAACGTGCTTCTTTAGGAAACTTGCATATAAGAGGGTTCCTAATCGTGATAGCTGCTGATTTTGGTTAAATACTGTCAATATTCAAACTTTTTAATAAAACAGACGACAATTTGTTTAACCGTTCCTCAAAAACAGTTAGTTTGTGCTGCAAGTTATACAAAGGTTGATAAATTTTCAAGATTAATACTCATCAAATCATCTAAGGTAACGGTCCCGGTAGTGGCCACAGTTAAGAATTTTTTTCTTTAGTTTTGACAGTTGTGGGCCAACAGTAGTACTGACTTTCTTCAGGACTCATTTAGAATATAGCCCGACTCTTCCCTAACATATCCTTTGCCTAAAACTATCAAAAGAACAATTTTTTCTATTTTTTATTAATTTTTTCTCACACCTTTATTTTGATCTAGTAGTGGCCACATCAAATTACGAAATTTCCAGTAGTGGCCACGTGCATGTAACAGTAGTGGCCACTTGACATTTTGCCCTCCTTACGTGTTTAATATCATTAAATTCAATACCAGATGAACAAAATTGATTCTATCCAGTAGAAGCTCTAGGATACAGCCCAACAAACGAGGAAACTAGGGACGGTCATATTGAGAAGTTTACCACAATTTCCAATGATGCTCTGCGCACTCCTAGTTCAACCTCTGACTACAAGATGACATGAGCTGTACCTCCTGCAAGTTTGAAGCCACTAGGAGACCGGGAATCCTTATTTCTCAAATATAAACTTTAAAATGGCCACTACTGGTGCCGTTACCTTAAGTCTGCAAAAATATTCAACAATAGGGTTCCTTACACGGACTTCACGTAAGCCCATACGCAGAAAGATATGATCATATCGAAATTGATTTGAGAAGAAGCTTGGAGGTTTAAGGTTGAAATTGTCCCCTTCCAGTAGCCGACAGCTTTAACCACAAAGTGGATTCCTCATTAACCTTCCCGGGGTTCGAATTTCATTCCCTCAAAATATTCTTAAAGGATAGGTTGATGGATGTAGAAGTTGACAGATGACGGAATGATTGATAAAATCGTTAATAAGATGTCAAGTGAGGTGCGTCACTTGTTTTAAAGTTACTGGAGGTTTTAGCCTCTGGTTATACTTTCTGATGGTCATTCAACTCCGAAAATGCTAAACTTTCCACAGAAAAATCACTATTAGTTAGTCATGAAAATCCTCATGGATTTACCAATCTCGATAATCACATGTACCTAAAATGTCAAATTATTTAATTTTATGTAGACATATTATGAATACTAGGGAAATACCACCTAGTGGTTTGAGGTTGAAAAAAAGTCAGTTTCTTACAAAACTTGGCTAAAGTAGCATTTAGGAAGTTTAGTTTGAAGGGTTGTAGATGTATATAGTAATACTTTCTCGTTTCTTGAAACAGCTACGGATGGATATAAATCTGAAGTTTCTATTGCTTCAGGAGTATCCTATGGGTGTTGCAGGTTTATCGTCTCAGCGTTTGAAGGGACAACTAGTCCATTCCATCACCTGCCTATATGGTAAACATATGTTCCTATGTAGCATTCGCCGAGTTCGTCCACACATCTTTACTTATCTATAAATTTCTATTCCATTACATCTTCGATTTATTACGATAAATCAGAAATTTCTATCTCCGATATTTTGGAACTCCATCTCGGTATTTACGTGTTTCGTTCGTCCTGCATTTAGGAAAAACAACAATGGAGTAAGATTCCGCGATGAGGCATCACGTAGTTACCTGTAAGATAACGCAGGTATCTGTCTGTTAATTAAACTCGGCAAGAAGCTGCAGCTATATATTGACACGAAATTATCCTTGCAGTTGAAAATTACTGTAATCAGTGTCGCATTACACTGGTTATTGAATCTCGCTGATAACCGATTGCTCGTCAAGCATCCAAAAACCAATAGGCTTACCAAAATGTTCATGAAATGAATCAGCTCCTAATTACTCTATCCAAAGCGTAATGATATTTCGGTAGTTTTGCAAACATTGGTATTCGAAATTCGCGCACGAACCATGGCTATTGATTGGGTCTGTTCAATCGATAAAGGATCATTTGCAGTCCACTCCTGGTTCAACCATTACGTCTATATTTTGGACTTTAATTTTGAGGATTACAAGTTTTTGTATGCTTACAATAAGTAAGTGCAGCTCCGATTTACCTAGAGCCATGTAGGTTGAAACCCACATAACCCTGGGAAATTTATTCAAAAAGCCTTGAAACCAGTGCAAGCGATGTCTTTAGCAATACAGATATACGATCCACAGATGAACCAACGGATAGATAGATACCGAACCAAATTTGTCCTGAAGGATCTAGAACGAGAATGAGTGAAGCAATATGATTTTGGAAGAAACATAATTCTCTTAATTATTTACTTATATTATTGTTATCCATTCCGGTTGGAGACCTTACTTTCTTAAACGCAAAAATAAAGATGCCCTGCCATTGCAACACTTCATTTTTGGTCAACGGACTGTCAAAACAATGAGAGGTTGAGAGGTTTTAATAATTAACTGTGAGACACTCAAAATGAAGAAGTGGAGCAAGCTTTGTAATGTTTTTCAATATAACAAAACAGTTTACCTAAACAATGAATATAATGGTAACTAAACACAAATAGAGTGTGCGGATCCCTTTCACATCCATTCACGAGGATAAGTCCCAAGAAAAAAATAATTTTGGTAAAACAATTTGAACGTCAAAATCGATATGAGTAATAAACTAAACTCAAAGGCGAACGCTGGAGGTAAGCACATTTCGGTCTGAAAGAAGTTGAATTAATTTGAATTGATGAGTAGGAATTTATTGTCTATAATAACAGGGACTTGTACTTTCCTTGTCGTAGAGTACCTCCAACAGTTATATCGATCATGTAAAATTTTGCAGACATTCTTTTCTCCATCAAATTAAGCTATTTGAAAGGCTATTTTCTAGTAGGATGGGGCATTCTTCCATTAGTTACAATTCCATCAATGATTTAAAGCTGTCTAGTTCTGTTTAAAGTGATATGAAACAGACTGGAAGATTCTGAGAATGATTTTACTGGTATTCTGATCATGGTTAAATTGAATATAGCATTAGCAAACTGAATTAAACCTTTAGCAAACTAAATTAAACTTTTAGCAAACTGAATTAACCTTTTCGCAATTGAAATTAAACCTTTCGCAAACTGAATTAAACTTTTCACAATTAGAATTAAACCTTTTGCAATTACAAATAAACCTGGAGGTAAAATTTAACTCTAATTGCGAAAGGGTTAATTGAGTTTGCGAAAGGTTTAATTCTAAATTCGCGAAAGGGTTAATTCTAATTGCAAAAAGGTTAATTCAGTTTGCTAAAAGTTTAATTCAGTTGGCTAAAGATTTAATTCAGTTTGCTAATGCTATGAAAACCTCCTATCTGGCAGCAATGAAAGTCACGTGGCATCGTTTCAAGTTGGCTCCAGAAGTGATGACAGTTCCAACAATATTTTGTTCTTGCATGCATTTGATTATATATATTTATTTTAATTATTGCTTGCAGTTGCTCATAAAAAAAACAAATAATTAGGAAAAATTCAAACTTTATGAAGGCAAGTTTTTACGTAATATTAAAATCAAGGGAAATGCGTATTAAAAGAAGTACGCAATTACTCACACGTCAGGATCTGTGAGCATCTTAGAAAATCCGCAAACCAATTTTTTTCATCTTTAGATATGTATTGAAGAATCCCCAGAATCCCGGGACAATAACTGTAATCAGTGGTTCACAATGTTCGCGCAAAGTTGGAAAATTCAGTTTAGGACAGGCAGATCAGGACAATTCGCTGTTAAAATTTAAATTTAAGTATTAAATGGTATGTAAATGCATTATGTGTTGATTGCATATCGTAGAGCAAGACTGATAGTGTATCGAGAAAATTTGTATGATCCCCAAATCATTAATGGGAAGTCAAAATCCTCTTCGGACAAAGATTGGCCCTTTCTGGGAAAATGACCCTTATGGAAGATGCAAGTTAAATGATTCAAGGAACGAGAGTGTTAATGAAAATTCAGGGTAGGCCATGGAAAGTAAATTCATTGAAGGAGGGAGCTGTATAGGTTCCACCGGTTACACTGATTATTCGTGGGAGAAAACTGAAGAGGGGACTGTTATGGGTTAATGTAACTATGATAAACAGGAATTTCTATAAATTCCACCCAATGGTGTTGAATTTATCTTTTACCATTGTAATTCGGTCCAACAATACCAAATGGGAGGCGTTTCAGGCAGCGGCTCGTTCGATCTTGTGTTTCAATGCACAGAGTTGGGGAGCAGCGCCCACGAGAAGTTGAGCAGGTCGTCGTTTATTTTTTGAAGAGTATTTTGCAAACAAACACCCTGGGATTAGGTTTCGTACCTCGAAACTGTAGTATTGTTGATGTTTCTCTTCACTATTTACCTGCTCGGCTAGTACTTAATTAGAGTGCCAGTGACGTTTGAAAGCGGATATGTCAATGTGGTGTCGCGAGGAATGGTTGTTCAAGAATTATTTTGGTGCAAGGAATTGAAAAATATCTGTTGCCGGCTTTGGTTTACGTTGAGTGATCGTTTTGAGGACAAGAAAGAATGAAGAAGATGCGACGGTCACGGATAGTTCGCCCTTCCCTATGAAACTGCTACCCCTAAGCACAAACCTGACTCTTTTAAACCTAAGGAAAATCCTTAGGGTTATGTAGGCATTAATCGCCTCACCCTTCGAAGGAGCAAATAAACCATTCCACCACCTCCATATCTCACCTGAAAAAGACCTATGAGAAATCGAGGGAATTCTAATCGGATTTCACAAAATGTAATGCCCTTCCAGGATTTACGAAAAGTATATACACATTCCTGGATGTGGATCGACCACAGAGGCCTCGGCAACAAGTCTGTCCAACATTTTTCTACATTAGGATCTTCAACACTTCCTGGCAATAGTTCCTGCTCTTGAGGAATTGCTAGTGACTGATTTTGGAATACCCCCAAATGTGTAGAATGGAACGAACTGGTTGTAACTGCCCAGGTATTGTGAATCAACTTGTAGATACATAGCAGAACGTGTTCAGAAATTCAATTGAGGTAATAGTTAATTGTAAATCTTTCTTGCATTTTAATAATCGATTATTTCTTGTGTCGATATTTTTTTATAGATACTTGCATTTCCTCCAACTCTCCTTGTTCTTTCCCAGATGGGCATGGCCCATTCTCAACAATCATGTACTTATAATGCTGTTAATGTGAACAATGTTACATTTGAAAAATGCTTGGCCTTTCTCTTTCCATCATTGTAATATGATATACCTAGTTGGCATCTCCAGGCCTCACCACTCGTATAAATGAATACATTGTTAAATGTTTTTCTTGAAACAAAACCCAAACCATCTGAGAGTAGTTCATACGAGAGTCACACGCATGATCGGACCAATGAAACACAAGTTATATCATATCCCTAATATTCAAAAACATCAGAATTGGTAATTCTGCAGTAGAATGGTGAACTTGTTTGTTCGAGAACATCTGGGTAAATCGTACAGTTGGTAAACGGTTTTTTTTTAAACATTTGTGATGTGTACGGATGAGTTCGTGGAACCCCCCCCTCCCTTTCCATTCTGTACATGTATAACCAATGATTCGTTGTAGAAATCGACGTTAAAACACTTTTTGGGGTTGATGTATTTCGGTTTTGAACGGTATCTGACATAAAGCGGTACTTTCCGAGAGAAGACCGAAAAGGGTCATAAAGCTGGTTACATCCGTGTGTTCTTGACTTACCTACTTTTTAAGGAAATTTCATTGAGTTTGCTGCCAACTACTTCCAAAACCCAAAGAGCGGTGACAGTTGGTCAGGGAGTGGTTTCGTTGCTTCGCTGCAAACACAGTCGTAATGAAACCTTGCCGAAATTGAGAAGAACTACTTCGGACAAACTGCCCTAAATACTAATAGGGTAAGTTGGGGGAATATGCAGCACTTTTTGGAAAATCGATGAATCTCTCACAGTTTTTGAGTTACAGAAACCATTCATCTCTAGTTTCATTGGGCAACTCCTGTTCTATCAAAACCCCAAGGATTCAGCACTTTTCATCCATGTTTTGACAAAATTAATGGTAAATATTAAACACACCTGGTTTGGGGGATTATGCCTCTCTCAAGGGTAATATGCCAGCACATTCGGGGTAATATGCCACTTGTAATTGTTTTTGTCCTTTCGTTACCAATCTAGGTACCTAACTGACTGACTTTTTTGAAGTCAATTGGTAGGTAAGAGAAAATATACCACTACGTTGGGGGTAATATGCCACATCCAAATTTCACTGGCACATTACCCCAAAACAAAGTGGCGAATTCCCCCAAACAAACCGAAAAAAAGTGTGAAGGCCGTACTGTACTTAACCTCGATTGAAATCGGCCGTTCGACTTGGGATTGTGTCCGAGAGGCCTTCCTTTGCACAAACACACAAAAAAAGTAAATCTGTAGATCTCCGAGCGGTCTGGAATAATTTCAATCAGGTCACGATTTACAAGGAAATGTGAACGAGAAAGTACGAACGGAAGGTAAGCCTCAGATGAACGCGGAAAACAGCTGGTAACAGTTGACAACCACCAGATGTGTCAATATGTAACTGTTGAGCCATCAACAGGCGTTTTTAGAGGCCTAGGTACCTACCCACAGACTTGTGGCATATTACCCGTATGTGGCACATTCCCCCAACCTACCCTACTAAGAGGAAATTGAAGCAACAAGTAGACTTGAACTGCCAAACATGCTTAAAAACGTCATTTTCTGTGTGGGATGCAATTATAAATTCGGAACCTCCACTATTTTGCGGTTTATTTACGAATGGTGAACAATGGGAGCAGAATTAAACGATCAAAAACTTTTATGAGTGACCGAAGTTTTTAGGGTGTGTTATTCTGACTAAAAAACAGGAAAATTTAAGATAAACGTGTTCTTGCATGCTTTTTGAGGAAACGGGCCTGAAGATGTTTTGGACATGCGAACACGGGGTATACTCGGAATCAGCATATTTGGAATTCCTATCCAAATCTCCCATTGAGGAATGTCGTCATCCAAGGATCTCATTTCGCTCCACTGTGAATCGTCCAGGAAATAATTATTGATTTGTGATAGATCAAAAAGCTTCATTATTGAGAAAGATGAAACAAAATCACAGTTCGTGTTCAGATTGGAAGTTCACAGGTGTGTCAGATGTACAAAAATCTTTAAATCCCAAATAGTTATCGGAGATTGATTTGATAAGTTCTGTTAATTTCGAAGGAGAAAGCTGTCCAAACATGAATGAAGTATCGTTTTCATATGTGCTTGCAGTTATGAGGTTTTTGTGGTTTTGGTTAATTATTCAATAATAAACAATTGTAATCGCTCTGGAAAAAAAATTCTAACCCCCTGAAAATTTCATGGTTTACGTTTCAAAGGGTGTAGAATCCGAATCTGCAATAAAAATTTTCCGTCCGTCCGCCGTACGCACGACTTCTCCAAACGGCTGGAGCAAAAGATCTGAAATTTTCAGGAAAAATCCATCTTGGTCCGACGACGCCCCAATTCTTGAGCCAGCTCTCTCACTCAATTTAAAGTGCCCTTTAAGGGCTGTCAAAGTTTTGTAAAATCATTAAAAACCTCAAAACAAGTCGAATCGGCCTAAATATTTACCTATTTGAAGAGCATACCATGAGGAATGGAATGAGCTCCTCCCCACGTCCGTAGGTCAAACCATTCCCGATGTGTGGCCCGATTTATGGTGCCAACATTGGCGTTTTTTGGTTTATTATTGTTTGTTTGTAACCTAGTGATGCCGATAGCGTCGAGTTGTAGTGAATGTGGATACTGGAGTGATAGCCGATACACGGGTTGAAGCATTCTGATATGCATGAAACGCTGATGATATATAGGTAAATGTTATTCAATATTATTAGTGGGGTAAATAAGTATTCTTTCACTGGGGTTTATTATTCAATTGGCTTGCGTTCATGATTTGAATTTCTACTAAGCTTTGGAGTGTGCGTGTTTCACAGGTTATAGAGCGATTACTGAATTTCAGGAGA
The DNA here is from genome assembly GCA_031894815.1 of Creontiades dilutus. NCBI lineage: Eukaryota > Metazoa > Arthropoda > Insecta > Hemiptera > Miridae > Creontiades > Creontiades dilutus. Next base: position 139,517 of record JAVIWC010001248.1, on the reverse strand, counting down.
TATGCACGGAGCACGTAAATCTGTTCTCAACCAAAATACCTATTTGGATTGATCAGTTGATCATATTTGTGTGCCTCCTGAAATTCAATAATCGCTCTATCACCTGTGAAACACGCACACCGCAAATTCTTTCAGTGAGGTTTATTATCCAATTTTATTCATTTGAGTTGCATTCATGATTTGAATTTCTACTGCTTTGGAGTGTGCGTGTTTTATAGGTGATAGAGCGAATTGAATTTCAGGAGATATGCATAGACACGTAAATCGGTTCTCAACCAAAACACCTATTTGGATTGATCAGTTGATGATATTTGTGTGCCTGCTCTACATCAGTCTGCCTTTGGCTACATCGTTTAAATTGGGATTTGGGGAAGTTTTAACGCAATACGAGCGCTAAAGGACTTGATAAATTATAGATGTTTTTATTGAGGGGGGTTATTGAGTTTCAATAAAAAAACGCTGCAGTTTCTTTCACTGGGGTTTATTATTCAATTGGCTTGCGTTCATTATTTGAAATTCTACTTAGCTTTGGAGTGTGCGTGTTTCACAGGGTAGAGCGAGGCACACAAAAATGATCAACTGATCAATCCAAATAGGTGTTTTGGTTGAGAACAGATTTACGTGCATTCTCCTGAAATTCAATAATTGCTCTACCCTGTGAAACACGCACACTCCAAAGCTAAGTAGAAATTCAAATCATGAACGCAAGCCAATTGAATAATAAACCCAGTGAAAGAATTTGCAGCGTTTTTTGATGGGAATGAGAAGTATTTTATTTCGAAATCTCGACAAATCTTGTATCAGATTGTCAAAATACAATCGGAAATACGATAAAAATGAAAGTTATTTTTGACAAATCGATCTGACGCGTTGTTACTGTGTTATCTTGATTTCCCTTATTCGCTTTGATTTCTTTGATGTTTCCAGATAGGACTCGAAATGGAATTACTCAAGTTGAATTAATATCCTTCCCGTTATTTGATTTTTTGAGATATTGAAATACGATAATGAAAATACGTACGGTTTTTTTTTTTGGCAGATTTAAGTACATTTCTGCCCATAATCAGTCTTATAATCGCATTTACTTCGGCCCGGGTTGTTTTGGGAAAATGTCATGTTTTGTTGTTGTTTTGCAGAAGATAAACTACACCGCATCTCTCCCTCAACTCGTTTACGTTCACGCAATTCAAAACAGAAGGCGCCCACCAAATATTTACGTCGACCGACGAATTTCATTCAGGTTTTTTTTCCTCGCTCGTCGAAAGGTCAAAAAATCGTTGAATCACCCTAACAAAGGACGGTTTTCCGAAGGAGGGAACACAAGAAGATTCCTCGAAATTAGGTCTGTAGGTCGAGAAAAAGCGATACGCAACGATTTCATCTCACCGATTACCTCAGGCGCTGCAAATGTTAGGTGATAGTTTCGAGGTTGAATAAAAGAAATTTTCATTCCCCTTGTTATTGGAGATCAGGTCAAAAGAGCTTGGTTTCTGTATAAAAGGGTGAATCAGGGACTTCGAACGTCAGTTGGTTACTGCAGTCAAACACTCACATCCCAAAAATGTACATCAAGACTTACACTTTCGCTTTCCTCACCATTTGGCTCGTCCACGTAAGTTATCTAATTAATTTAATTTACTAAATTTCCATTAATGAACAACATCTTCCACATACCTGATTTTAGAGTGGGCAGAATATAAATATAGTGGCAATATTCTCAATTTTAATAGTCTAACCCATAATAAATCATTTCTCAAATTTAAGGAGCTCTCAGCTTTAAAAAAAATATTTATGTCTCTTAAATTGATGTCAAATAATCTAAAAAAGCTTAATTCGTCTCTACTCTTCCAATTCTAAATATCGAGTTTTTTCAGCTTAATGGAGATTGTTAATAATTGTAGAAAGTGAATATTTATGAAATTCTCGTTTTCATCTAGATTTTTAAAATTTCATTGGTTGTTAGAAAAAATACAACTTATTAGATTATTTTTCAAAATGTTGTCGTTTTTTTGTTGAAAAACTCAATAATTAATCACGTTAATTGATCCAATTTTTTTTATTGTGGAACATTGAAGAATTTTTAAATTTATGTCAATGATTTAACTTTAATTGCTGCTCGACACCTGACATATAAACTAATTTATTTTGTTTAATTTTTGTAGGCATGTCTCTCAGCCCCATCTCCTGACCCAGACCCTTGTGGTTGCTGTGGTGGTTGTGGAGGAGGATGCGGCTGTGGTGGAGGCTGCGGTGGAGGCTGTGGTGGATGCGGCGGATGTGGAGGTGGCTGCGGATGCGGCGGATGTGGTGGTGGTTGCGGAGGATGTGGTGGCGGATGTGGCTGCGGAGGATGTGGAGGCTGCGGCGGATGTGGAGGCGGTTGCGGAGGCTGTGGTGGATGTGGTGGCGGTTGTGGCTGCGGAGGAGGATGTGGCGGCGGATGTGGCTGCGGAGGATGTGGTGGATGCGGTGGCGGATGTGGTGGCTGCGGAGGATGTGGTGGCGGATGTGGCTGCGGAGGTTGTGGTGGATGTGGTGGTGGATGCGGTGGCTGCGGAGGATGTGGTGGCTGCGGAGGAGGATGCGGCGGTTGTGGCGGTTGTGGCTGCGGAGGTGGATGCGGCGGCTGCGGTGGTGGCTGCGGCGGTTGCGGTTGTGGCTGTTGCTAAACTGAGCATCAATCATCCTATCACCACGCATCAATGTTCCTAAATCTCATTCAAAATTGATAGGAACTGGGTTGGTTTCATAAAAAAACTGCTCAATAAAATGCATCGAACCAACAAAACAAGAACTTTAATTTCAACCCAATTTACCAACCCTCTACACCTGCAACACTCCAAAACTACTTTACATCAGAGAATACAAAAGTTTATCACAAATGTGTAGTGTATCACACATAGTAAACTTTGACTTGTCTCTAATATACTTTTCATCACTCTGAATGCCCAGCTAATATTACACGTATCTACCCTTCATGTGCCAGAATAAAAAAAAGTCCGAATTAATGGTATGGCAATGCAGAATTAAATTATGAGAAGAGAATGTGCTTCAGATAGTTAAGGATGTAGAAAAAACTGAACAGCGGTTACCTATTACTCTCCTAATGATCCAAGGAGCTTAAAGTAGGGTTTGGCACTTCTGCAAGTCCGGTACAACAAAACTAATAACATAACGTGAAGCTTCAATGTAGAGACCAATTAAATTCAAATCAAACTTCAAGACTACATAATCAACGTTGAGTAAAAAATAAAATTAATCACTTAGTTCTGAACAACTGACAAGATTAGCAGAAGAAGTCAATATCAGGGCACTCACTAGGCAGTTTGTTCATCAGCCCAGCATAATAGACAAGGAGCCCAGGTCGATTTGGTTGCCCCATAAGAGGCAGAGGGTTCTAACAACACGCTCATCAAGAATTTCACAAGTCTAGCGCTTTACTCAGTTGACACAACTAGATGCACAAAGTGATCCAAATTTGAAAATTTACTTCACCGGAGGCAAGCAAATTTGCATTTGTATTTCATAGTCCTTCATCCCTAATCATAAACCACTTCGCTACCCGGAATATTTGGTCATCATTTAGAACCAGACGGCTTCGAATGTTCAAAATTTACCTCAGAATTGGAAACAGTGTAAAAAGCGCCTTCATACAATTACAAGGCAGTCCTTCTTGTGAAATAGCAGCAGGTATAGAGGAAGCGACGCTGTCAAAATTTATATCGTTATAAATCTGGATTGAAGATTCGTTATCAAAGCGACCTGCAAGTGGAATACATCTCCAGTAGTTTTGGCCCATTTGGTTTTTGCTTTACATCAAGGTGTTTATCATTTGAATACAGGAGGCACGATAATTGGTTTTAAAGATGACCTAGCTCTGATTTTTGAGTCGGGTTCGTGGAACAGTGCTCATGCACTTGCTTCACATGGAGCATCAGTTGTATTGGACTGATTTGTGCAAAATGGCTGCTAACAAACCAAAAACTTGTTGCATAACGCACTCCGTCACTGATGCAGGTCAGCCTGACTCGTCTGAGATTCGTTTCCACGTTCCCTCGAGCTCATGCTCATCTCGTCCTTGTTCTTGCTCCCGAATTGAACAAGTTGACTGTCGAAGATACTTGGGTGTCTCGGTCGACATTTTTATATTAAGTAATTCTATAAGGAGATCCTCTTTCACTCGATCGTTTCTCAATAAATTCCTTCACATATCTCTCTTAAAATCTCTGTTTGGACCTATCATATCTGTTTGGACCTATGGAGCCCAGCTGTGGGGGTGTACAGCTCAACCCAACGTTTCCAAAATAATGTGCTACGAACTGTTATGAATGCACCATACTTTTGAAATGAACGTCTCCATCATGAACTTCAGGTCGAAACAGTTAGCGAGGCTATAAAGCGACAAGCTGTGAGTCATCTCCAACGGCTAAGATGTCACGTCAACGAGGAAGCTGTCCATCTCCTTGACGTAAGTGACATCACCAGAAGACTAAAGCGTACCAAACCACTTGATCTTGCCTATTTGTGAAGGTGTTGAGTGAAACCATCAGTCAGAAAGGACAAAACTCAGTGATGTATCTTAGATTTGAATATTTATCCCTATTTTCAATATAATATTGTTAATAAGTTACTACTTGGTACAATACAATTTAAAAAAAATTGTGTATACAGGGTGTCTTCTATCCAATGGATCACCCTCCTAAAATCGCCAAAATGAGGGTAAACGAAAATTTTTTTTTTAAATCTTCGATGAAATATTGCAGTAGAAAAACATAGATTATGGAAGGTAATATCAATAAAAAGTGAGTTAAATCTCAAAACTGACAGCACCACGTGAATCAGCGTTGAAAAACAATGGAAATTCATGTACCACACTTGGGGTTTACATGACACCATATTTTGCGCAATTTGGTATTTCAACAAATTTGCATGCTTGTTGAATGGGTTGCGAGGGGTCTAAAAAATCGATTGAGGGGTCAAAAGTTATGAAATTTTGTGTAGAATCCGAATTTGCAATGAAAAAGGGGGGTTCCCATTTGAAATAGGAAAGTTGGTGTCAGTTGAGCATAGTTGCGCAATTGCGCGCAGCAAAATTTTTTCATTTTTGAAATTCTTGCAAAAAAATATGAAGATTCAAAAAAAATTTTTTTGTTTACTCTCATTTTGACGATTTTAGGGGGGTGATCCATTGGATAGAAGACACCCTGTATATCTATCTGTCTTAAAAATGACATTCCGCGCGGTTTGTATTCTCTGTTCTGACTTACTGCTTTCCTACTGGACGAGGCATCTCAGCCTTAAAGGCCTTTTGTCAGTAAAGTCAGTTGCGTCTTATATTCAGATCGGGGTTTCAAAGCCACATCAAACCATTGCTTGCAAAAATTCATACTCCCTCCGCGCTTTAATATTATCTCAGGCATCAGCTTCCTTTTATTCCTCGGTATCATAGTTCCATTCAGCTGCATTCCGGCCTCATGACACCAATAGCTTAGGCTAAATCTGACTTTTGAACGATGCATTGTTCGTATTTAGGCCTTATACTTTTTATGGAACTACTTCTGCATATTGAAACTAATGAAAAGTTTGATAAAATTCGAAACTAGCATCAATGAATATGTTATGCAGAATGTTTTTTATTGGTTTGGGTTACGGTTCTTCATTATTGAACCTTCTTCATTAATGAATGTACAATGTATCTTGAATTGTTTATATCATTTGCCTATTTCTGTAGCTATCTTATATTTTGATTTGTATTACTCCCCAACAAAGGTTTAATTTCAGCATATTGGTTTTTTTCTCTCAATTCCTGATCTTCGGACAATTTATTTAAATTATGGAGATCAGTAATTGACATTGATTACAGCATATTTCCTTACGCTCAATTCATTTTCTTCAGCTTCTTACGAAGTAAATCGTCATAATCAGTTGTTATGAGATCTATTTCCTTGCATTTCTCTAATTCTAGGTTCCATTGATATCTTAATTTTTTTAAAGAGTGGTGATGGGTGATTCAAACATATAAATTAGGGAGGATGTACAAAAATGTATTTATAAAAAAGAGGTATAAAAAAATAAGTTAGGTTTTGTTTATCACATTTCAAGTTTAACAAGGGCAGGGTGGAAGGGGTAGGCAGGATGGTGGGGGTGGGGGTGGAAGGAGGCATGGAGGAGAGGCTGGTGGTGGAGGGAGAAGAGCTGGTGGAAGGCCACAAGGTGGTGGTGCTGCCGGTGGCAGGCCACAAGGGTTCAAGAGGGATGCCAGTTCCAACAGCTGAGGAGGTAGGGGCAGTCCGGGGGGCAATAGACCTGGTGGCAGTAGACCTGGGGGCAGTAGACCTGGGGGCAAGGCAACTCCTGGTGGCAAGGCCAACCCTGGTGGTAAGGCAAGACCTGGTGGTAAGGCAAGACCTGGTGGCAAGGCAAGACCTGGTGGCAAGGCAAGTCCTGGTGGTAAGGTTGCTCCTGGAGGGCATGCGGCGCATGGGGCGCACACAGCTTTGACTCTTTGCTCGATGAGATTCTTAATGAAGCGCTGCTTCACTGGAACTGTGAATACCTTATCTTCATACACTGGTCTCAGCCTTTTCTCGGTGACAGGAACCATACGAGTACACTGTTGCACAATGGGCCTGAATCTTCTCTCCATGATTGGTACGTTTTTGGTGATAGTTTCTTCAACTGGGCGACTAAACTTTTCAGTGATTGGCATGTGAATGGTGTATGGCTCAACCACCGTTCTACATCTTTGTTTGATAACTGGAACGTGGCGAGTGCGAGTCTCAATCACATTGCGCAATTGCTTTTCAGTCACAGGAACGTGTCTAATATATTTTTCTTCTTGTTGGGTAATGGTTTTCTCTACAATTGGAACCTGACGAGTATAAGTTTCTTCCTGCTGTTTAAAAAATCGTTTAGTAACAGGTACGTTTTGTATACATTCATCAATAACTTGTCGTGGAACAGATTCAAGGGTGTGAGTGAGGCAGTTTTGAGGTGGAGGGAGTGATGCATCAGGTGCTGGTGGTGGAGGAGCAAGGCCAAACAGAGCCGCTAAGTCGACTGGGAGGAGAGGGGCAGGGGCTGCTGGAGCAGGGTTCAGCCCTAGGAGAGCCAGTAGACTTGCAGGCAATCCTGCTGGCAAGGGAAGACCTGGAAGAAGTCCAGGCAGACAAGGTAATGGTGCTGGTGGGGGAGGTGGAGTCAAATCACATGGTGATGGTGCAGGAAGAGCGCATGGAGGTGGCGGTAATGGCAGAGCACATGGGGGTGGAGGTAATGGCAGAGCACATGGTGCTGGAGGGGGTGGAGGCAATGCTGGAACGCATGGAGGTGGCGCTGGAATATAACTTGGTGGCGGCGCGGGGACTGGCAATGGTGGGGGTGCGGGAAGGTAACATGGCGGAGGTGCGGGAACAGGAAGTGGCGGAGGAGAGGGAAGGTAACATGGAGCAGGTGCAGGCACAGGCAGAGGTGGTGGAGCAGGGAGGTAGCATGGTGGAGGTGCCACCGCCGAACAGTCAACTGGTGGCGGTGGTGGTAGGTCACATGGTGAGGCTGGAAGGGGGCAGGGATCTGGCAATGCTGGACAGGGATCTGGTGGCGGCCAGTAACATGGATACTGAGGGTTTGGTTTAGCTTTAGCTTTGACCACCTGTGAAAAACAAAAGAATTAGTTTCATCGAAAATAACATAATTCAAGAATAGAATAGAATTCAAGAGAAGAATAGTGAACGTAATGTTCACTTTTACTTACCCTGTCCACTTTTACATTACTGAGAGAAAAGTGTTTTTGTAATTTGATATACTTGGTTTTTTAAATTTTGATAGTTAATATCAAACAATAATTCATTGTTAATTATTGACCACAAAACCAACAAACGGTTGTCACTGAAACATGTTGCTAAAAAGGTACCTATTGATTTGTGATTCAACTAGTAACCGAGGGGTGAGCCAATGCAAATAAAAGAATAATTTGGCGAAAAATGCACTGAGTACGTATTTTTGATTGATATTGACAGAAATTCGTACATGAAAATTTTGAATGTTTAGATGAAATATCGAGAGCTGCATAACTGTTGTTGTAAGACAAGGTACATATGATTTACGACTTGGTATATCTCTAAGGGCGTAGAATCAGATTACAATCCATATAAGTTGAAATTACTGTCCGCATAATTACTATTTCTATAGGCTTTATTGTCCTCAATTCATCGAATGAAGGGCTACTTATTGAATCGTTACGGTTCGAACATTGCGCCTGCATTGGAAGGTATAGACTAACAACAATGCATATCAGAATTGAGTACGCTATCTTATTAGCAGGTAGGCGCTGAACGTGAATCGAATTACAACAGAACGTGTATGAAGCGGGAAAACATCTGTATATTTGACATGTGACATTTGACATTTGGAATAACACTGAAATAAGATTCAATTCTACAATTAAATTGATTTATTAAATCAATCAAAACCAATACGAGATTTATACTAGCGGAGTTTATAAATCACCTTTCAAAACTAGAGATATCCAAGTTATGAATTACAGCAACCCTAAACTATGGCCCGAGCAATTAATCATTAAGATTGAGAATACCTACCACCGATTAACGAATGGGAGATATAAAAGGAAACACTGTTTAATTGCATTGCAAATGAACTGCACGCGTTGTATCAATTAGAATTTGATATTGTGGCTTTTAATTTGGGGGAATGACGGTTAGAATGGTCTTAATTACCAATGAGTACAGATAGTGCAGATACTCACGGATTTTCTTAAGAAATTAGTCATTGCTGCTACTGATTATTAGTGCAACTTTAAAACGACTGCCCAGTGACAACCTGATTTGTGTCTCTTCTCTGCAGCATTAGTGAATCCTCACTCAACATTCCCACCGAACTTTCGACGAAGAAAATAACAATTCAGATTGATGACAGTGTACACTGTGGTATCATCAATGTGTTTGTTGTCATTGAATAATGAACAGTGATGCTGTTAAAGTGATAGATCAATAAGTTCAATTGACTCCTTATGATTGTAAGAAATATTAACATCTCACAAGACTTTGAAAAACACCTCAACAATCCCAAAATGTATGATGCCGTGTGTAGTATGTCGTTAACTCTTTCAAGTATTGGATGAAATTCAAACAACTTGAATATCAAATCAAAGTAATAAACGTGAATTATTCGAACTTTATATTGGTGACAGTTGAAATCATTCAGTTATCAGAATGTTCACCAATCGGTACTAAACCAGAATGAGTGGAAGCGTCTCAATATCGTGGGGTTATAATCAATTTCTTGCGAAGGAATCACTTGGATTGGTGACTTTTTAAAAATACAAGTCAACCGTCTTATCGATGAAGAAAACGTCGGATGAGCTCATCTTGTAAGAAAATTCCAAGAATTTTCCTCTTTTTTTGGAGTACAAATATCATAAGCTACTCCAATATGGCTTTAAACCATTTTCCAAAACACTATTTCGCTTTAAAAACCAACTGTTTCCACACAAGTAATGTTATACTTCGATAATATCATTATCATCATTATTTTAAACAATGGCTTATTTATTTGTTGCAACATCTTGCATAAAGAAAATTACGAATACAACTGAGTTAACACATTGACACTTGAAGCGAAACGCGATTTTGTTATTGTTGTTAATTTTTTACGATTACACGAGACAACAAAATTGACTTTATGGCCTACATAGAAACCTGAACCCCGCAGTAATAAAACGCCTGCATGCTTTTCTTGTGTGCCCTTGTGTGGAATCCACTCCTTAGCTATGGGAACCTCGGAATCTCGGAACGGTTTCAGTATTGAGATTCGCCCTACATTTCTTTCAAGAGTGGTCAATGTATGCAATGATGGGAGTGCTTCAGTTATCAAGCAGCATTGGAGAATATCGGGGATGAATAACGGAATCCCGAATAACTGAATGTGGATACGAACTTCCCATTGACTGACCCTCCCATATGAAGTCACAAAACTTGTATGCTTCATTTTGTCCTTGTTATTGAATGAATAAATACATATTTTCATGACAATTTCGGTTTATTATTCTCCAATATGTTTATAACCCTCGCCACATTTCATCACCTTACGTTCGAAGTGCGTAGACTCCAAATCTGCAGTGTCCGCCCACCGTGTGCTGTCGAAAGCATAAAAGACCTTCAATTGGTGTGAAAAATCCGTTTTTTTTGCAGATGGACCCCATTTGTCCACGATCGCTTCACAAATAAAGAGCACATGAACCGAAAACTTGTCAAAAACGTGCCAAAAAGAGTTTTGGCGAAAGTTTTGCTGACATAAGCAATTGGCCTGTCCTGTTAATTTTGAACGCGGAACCCATACTCATTGGAAATAATAACAACTGCGAATCTAAAAGTGGACCCCCCCCAATCAATATCAAAAGGACAGTAGTAGACAATCAAAGAACCACACAAATTGAATACAACCGGGCAATTCAAAATAAAATCGTAAAATCGTACATTGGTAATCATGACTAGCAGTTTTCTCTTCCTAGTCCACACACGAAGTAATAACAAATAATACTCGTACAATTACTGTACAGAAAATAATCAACTCATTGGTTTTTAAAAAAATTTTAGGCACCCACAAATTTAAATTGCTGAGGAGGAGGAATTTTTTTTTTAAAGAAAATTTAAATGTGACTCTTGACTCACCTGTATAATGGCAAGGGTCAGGAAGACCGTCTTGGAACACTCGTACACCCTCATTGCGGGCGATGATCTGAGTCGCTCATGTCCGGATCCGGATATATATATGCGGAGAAAATCACGCCCCCGACGTTCATCCGTTGTCCTTTCCATCAACAAAAACGACGCCCCCCCTGTCTTTTCCGAATAAACATCGTCCCTCGGCAGAGCGACGACGGGGTTTTTTCTCTTCATCGGCGACGACGAACACGAGGAATTCGGAACCTTCAAATAAATAGCCCGAGCGGAGCGCAGGAGGTCCGGAATCACGTTTACGCGGCTTCCGACACAATCGGTTCCACCGACGCGGGGATGAGGAAGTTCTCCGGTTCGTCGCGACGAGTTTTTAATAAACATCGGTGTTTCTGTTTTGCTCAACATCTTCCGACCGTTTCCGCGCCGCTCTTCCTGGAAAGCCGCTTTCTATTGGCTACAAATCCCGGGGGTCTTTCCTGCTAATTACCCGCTAAGCCCATTAACTTATGCACCTCAGTGACTGCCGACTCCATTGGGAGAAAAAAAGGTTCATTGCTGGAAATTATAAACCAAAAAACCTGATAATTATTTCTGTAATAGATAACCCTTATACTCCTGTGTGCTGGATGTAGTCCATTCATCTTATATACAAAACTCAAAGCGGGTTTGTATCTACCTATGTTGAAATGAATTGAAAAATAAGTTTATTCCATTAATAAGAACAAAAGCAACAAAAGGAAAGGCAACCTATTGTGTTGTATCAATGGGAGAGTGACGTTTGGACGCACCTTGCGCCCAAACAACACTACAAGGAGCGTCCGTTTGGCCGCACCTTGCGCTTTCAGCGAACGATCACTTTGGACGCACCTCTATATTCCTGTGGTATATTCCTTTTTGCTGTCGTAATCCAAAGATGTGTACATTCAGTTCTGGACTTCGCTGAAAGAGCTCAGTCGAAAGCTAATCAACGAAAATTTAGAGATCAACATATTGCATGTTGACTTCGAAAAAGCAGCTCATGCTGCTGCCACGTATGTTTTTCCGTCATGTCAGATATTTGGCTGCAACTTTCATTTACTGCAAGCATGGTTCAGGCGAATACAAAAGGACAAGGCACTGCATAGAAACTACCTGAAAAAGACTGACATAGGAGCGTGGGTCAAGCGGTTTTTCGCCCTGAGCTTTCTTCCAGCTGGAGATGTGTACAACGGCTTTACGAGCCTCATGTTCGAAGCCCCGCAACAGGTTTACCAATTCAGCTACTATGCTCTCACGAATTATATAGAAGATGGTTGCTCCTTTCCACCCCAAACGTGGGCATTTCCGCCTCCAGCATGTCACTTGAGAACAACAAATGGAGCAGAATCTTTCCACAAAAATTACAACAATCAGTTTTACGCCCCTCAACCAAATATACACTTGGTCATAAGTGCACTTATTGACATTCAAGCGGAGAGTTGCTTAAAATTTCAAAGCATATAGAGAGGATCGACCAACCCCATCCACCCAGAAACCGCCCGTCTGCTTGACTTTTTGAATACCCGCTCGGCTGAATATGTTGAAGACAAAGACGTCATCAGCTACCTGCAAGACGTGGCTAACAGGCGTTCTCCTGAGTGACTCCGGAACAATCTACGACAATGCAACTCATGCTGCAGATAAAAAGGTGAGCGCTTAAACTTTTTTTTTTACCAGGTGCGTCCAAACGGGTCTTCCGCTCAATTCTAAGGGTGCGTCCAAACGGGTCTTCCGCTCAATTCTAAGGGTGCGTCCAAACGGATTGTTAATGTGCGGCGAAACGGCCTGTGATTTTGGGGGGTTGCGTCCAAACGACATACTCTTGTATCAATAAAGGTAATTTAACGCAGTTCCGTGCTAAGTAGGGGAGTGAGCCTAAGCATGTTGACAATTACCTATGCACCAACCTGCGCTTGGTCCGAATTAAAAACTTTTACAGCTTAACTGCTATGTACTACCTATTACAGTTTAACTGCTCAAATTTTAGCAATCTAAACCTAAACATAACTACTCGTACACAATTTTCCGCATTCTTCATGTCCCTTTGAAATTAGGAAGCTGAAAACACTTTTTTTTAATATTTCGAACGAGTAAAAGTATAGGGGTCTGTGAGGTTATTGGGCAAATATCTGAGGAGGATTGGCAAACTACGAGTGGTACATATCAGTCTACTGGGCGGGACTGGGAGAACGCACTGAGTAGTCGTACGAAACACGTAAGGAGACACAACTCAATTGTAGCTGAAGTCGCAAGAATCTTTGTGGAAGTACATGAGTGACAACTTGATATATAACTGGATAATTAAAACAATTTGGCGACTTCATGTATGTAGGTAGGGAATTAAACAATATATAAATAAGGTAATGAGGACTTCTGGTGGTAAGAGTTAATGCGGGGCGGGGGTTTACAACTTTATGTTCAAGTAAAAACCGAGTTGGGTACAGAATGAAAGTGTCTATTCCCATACTGAGTTACAAAGTTAAATCGATGACTGTTTCATCATCAAGTAACAAAATATAACTAAATGCTGCGTTGAGAGAGCTCATCTTATATAGCCTCAGAAGTGAAGAGCTAATCTTTGGACAAGAAAAGTGAAAGGGGGCGGGAGATACAACCAACGAACAAAGTTAAAGGGACTCAAACAGATGTAAGGGTAACATTTTGAAGTGGGGGACCAAGTTATTGGAGAAATGAACCCACCAATGGTGAAACGCTCTGAGGGATGACGTCATTTAAACATTTACCTGCTTTATCGCTTCCAAGTATCTCAAATTTTTCAAGAACATCCAACATGCTTCCTTTAGGACAAAAATGAAGAAATTCTACAAACTGTCTATCTGCCAAGTCAAAATTGAAAATATGGCTAGATTCCCTAAGGTGACTGGCAAACGCAGAATCACCTTTGCTATCTTTATAATCTTTCTCATGTGCCTTGATTCTTTCCTTAAATTTCCTACCCGTCTGACCGCAATACTCAAACCCACATGAACATTTCAATTTATAGACCCCACTCCTATCTTGAGTTTTAATCTTATCTTTCACAGAACCTAATGATGATTTTAAATTATTTTTATTTTTAAAACCTACCTTAAAACCCCTTGACGTTAAAATTTTACCAATTTTATCAGAAATTGCCCCATAATAAGGAATACTTATCCATTTTCTATCTTCAGCCAAAACCTCTCTACTAAGATTAGATACCCCTTATCTACTCTTTTTTCTAAGAACCCTACTCCATATCCTATCGATGAGATTTTCTTTGTAGCCATTACTTACTGCTATGCTTTTAATTGTTAATTTTTCTTTAGCTAAATTTACTACATTCATTGGTACAGATAACGCTCTATTAATCATACTATGGAAAGTGGGGTTTTCTGTGGTACAAGAGGAGAAGATTTTTTACAAAAAGCTGCGTTACGGTGAAAACCTTGGCTTCGTCGAATATCTTGTGGGAAGAGAAACGAGGGTGCTTACCGTGCACAACTCTCAAAATCCTTCTATGCAAAATATTGAGGTTCTTCATCACTGTCAGGCCAGCCCCACCCCAAATCGAAATCGCGTACTGCAGAGTGGACTGTACAAGTGACAGGTATAGCAGCCTCAGACGCTCCTTAGATATTGCTGGTCTAACATTTTTTAATGTCGGTATAAATTTCCTCAGTCTACCACACAGATACTCGACGTGCTTGGACCAATTCAGGGACGCGTCCAGTACTATCCCCAAGTATTTATATGATAAAGTCATTTCTAGGTGCGGACATTTACAGTGTTCAGTGCCAGAGCAAGCGAAATGCAGTTTTAAGACTTGTTCCTGAGGAAGGGAGGCCATATATTTGGTTTTTTTTTCATTTATGGTAAGAAGGCTTTCAGCCATCCATTTGCTCACTATATCCAAAAGAGCCTGCTCTTGCGCGAAAAGTTCGGGACAGTTAGTGCCTCGTATTAAGAGGGCAGTGTCATCCGCAAACAAAAAGATTTTCCCCGAATCGGGAACGGTCGATAAATAGTTGATGTAGATAAGGAACAAAATTGGCCCCAATGTACTTCCCTGTATAACCCCATATTCAATATTCTTTGGCTCACTAGTATAATTTCCTACAGAGACTGGAGGTAACTTGAAAACCAAGCAAGGCTAGGTCCACTGATTCCCACCGATTCCAATCTTTCGAGGAGGAGAGATCGATCAATTGAGTCGAAGGCCTTACATATATCCAGGCAGACAAGAATGGCCTTGGAATTTTCATCCTTTATTTTGTAAAGCTCGGAGGTAAGTTCAAAAAGGGCATCCTCGACACCCCTACCAGAACGAAACCCATATTGAAGAGGGCTCAGAATATTGTATTCCTCCAAGTAGGAGACTAAGTTTTGTTTCACCCATTTTTCAAGTAATTTAGATATTACGCTTAGCATCGAAATGGGTCGGAAATTATTTGGATCTGTTTCGCAGCCACCCTTGTGTAGCGGAAAAACTTTTGCAATTTTGAAAATATTGGGGAATCCCGAAGACAATTGGCTTGCGTTCATGATTTGAATCTTACTAAGCTTCGGAGAGTGCGTGTTTTACAGGTGATAGAGCGATTATTGAATTTCGGGAGATATGCATAGACCACGTAAATCGGTTCTCATCCGAAACACCTGTTTGGATTGATCAGTTGATGATATTTGTGTGCCTCCTCTACACCTGTCTACCTTTGGCTACATCGTTTAAATTTGGATTTGGGGAAGTTTTAACGCAATACGAGTGCTAAAGGACTTGATAAATTATAGATGTTTTTATTTTGGGGGGGTATCGTGGGGAAAAAAAACGCTGCAAATTCTTTCACTGGGGTTTATTATTCAATTGGCTTGAGTTCATGATTTGAATTTCTACTAAGCTTTGGAGTGTACGTGTTTCACAGGATAGGGCGATTATTGAATTTCAGGAGGCACACAAATATGATCAACTGATCAATCCAAATAGGTATTTTGGTCGAGAACAGATCTACGTGCTCCATGCATATCTCCTGAAATTCAATAATCGCCCTATCCTGTGAAACACGTACACTCCAAAGCTTAGTATAAATTCAAATCATGAACGCAAGCCAATTGAATAATAAACCCCAGTGAAAGAATTTGCAGCGTTTTTTATTAGGGTTCCCTGGATGCCGTCGTAACCAGATGCCGAGCCCCCCCTCATTTGGTGAGTAAGCCTTACGAGGTTTTCTTCGTCGATTAAGGGAATAACAAACACATTGTTTATAGGTGACGAGTTGGATCTCTGGGAAGAAGAACATAATGATGGAGGAGTTGTATTCCGAATTTTAGTTGCCAGGTTCTCACCGACTGTGCAAAAATATTCGTTCAATACATCACAGGCTTGTTGACAGGCTGAATTTTCGGTCATGGATTCCTGTTTTGAAATTCCTGCGGCAAAAGGACACAATTGAGAGCTCCTGTTGAGAGCTTCATTCAAGACCTTCCATTCCTTACTTGGGCATCCCTTTGCCTGCTCAAATCTTTCGTCGAAATAATCACGGCGAAAAATGAACGAACCTCTTGTTATGGGATCTTAAATTCAAGCAGTATGGAGGCGTAAGGCGCCGAGTTCAGATAATGTACCGTGGACTTGGATGAGCGAGAAGGGTTATTTAATAAAGAAATAGTAAACCTTTATGTAATAAGAAGCAGTGTTTTTTTATAAGTACGGGTAGTGTTAACTGGAACAGCGCCGTTCTGGAAAGCTTCCTTCACTTTAGCGTTGCATCCAGGTATTGCGGGTTCACCATAATTCATCGATCCAACCAATTCATTTTTGCAACCATCAATTTTTCTGTTCTCAAAAATTCGATTATTTTTATTTCACAAACTGAATCAAGGGCTTTGAAATATTTTCAGCTCTACGTATTGTTCTATTGAAACCATAATGCAATCATGTCTGCTAATATATGTGAAGAGGAATTGACACCACTCTGGTCGAATGTGGCAGCTTCGGTCATCTGTAACCTCTTATATACCACATTTTTGGAAAGCTATCAACTGTAATTTACAATTTCAAGAAAACAAGTGTAGCTACGCGTGATTTTAGTACTTTTCAGTCGTAAGAGTGACATTCTGAGATATTCCTGATGATCATTTCGATTCAGGGGCTACAAATTTATAACTATCCTCTCCAATGAACTACGTGGTTAACAGGGAAAATAACCTCTGCTATCTGTATACAATTTTTTTTGAAGAATTCATTCATTTATTAGTTAAAGTACAAAACATGGTGGAATAATACAATTTTTTTTAAATATCAGAAAAACAACTTAAACACAACTACACAACTGTGAATGCTACTCTCCCAATAAACATGAACATTGTCAGACATTTTAAAATTTAATTGTCATCAGTCTTTCCTCCCGAGTTTTGAAATGGTTTCTCTCATTGTAGATTTTTGTTTAAAACGATCCGAGGAATCCGAGTTCTGCAGATGAATTATCGAATACGTTCAAATGATCAGATTCAAAGATTTGAAATTGTAATTTGTTTTGCAATTCTATCGATTTTTAAGTACATTTTAGTCAAATTTGGGTTTGAGCTCAAACTTTTCAATATTCTAGTTGACAATTTTCTTACTGTTTGACAAAGACAATTGATTGTGAACAGTTTTTGCGAATTTTTACCGTTTTTCTTTTCAGAACCGTTTTAGAACACGCTCTCTTTCATGAGGAAAATAATTTAGCCATTGCATAAGTATGTTTCTCATAAAATTCGCTAGAATGAAAACTAAATTATGCATCTGACCTATAATTGAAAATCAAATAAAGTACTACCTACAAGGCTAATTTTTTCGTAAGGTTTAAAAAAATTAAACGATTCGTAGGAGATACGTTTGCATGAAAATCTAAGCTCAGGAAAATATATCAGAACATAGTGGAATTAGGTGTGGGGTGGAAGATCTTTTTGGCTCGTTTCAGGTGCCGGTAAGGTCAGTTTGTTGGTAAACACATTTCCAAACATACCAGTCCAACGTTGATTGTCGTTGTCAGCACCCATCTTCGCAGGAAAGTCGAATGACCCAAAATAACAACTGTTAATCGGTAACAACAACTGGTAATGTAAACGGAATCCGCTGGAATGAATTTGGTTGTTTAAAACGGTATTGAACCTTACGGACCAAATGCTTTTATTAGACAGCTGAGCTCGGACTGTTTTGGGATCCATCTCGATCGATTATGCGTCCAAAATGACTTGGCTGCTGTACACTACTTGCCTATGTCAATAAAACCTAGACAAACTACGTTTTTGACCAGTTTTGGCCTTGAGTCTTGGCAAGCGGTGACTACCACACACTAAATTATAAATAAATAAAAAACTCACTCACCTACCGTTTGCGGGCGAAATAATATCTATAAACTTAAAATACTTCTGGGATATGAAGAAAGGAGAAATCCCAGGTGGCACTTGTGACTTTGAATGAGATGGCTTATAACCTTGCGGACTCCCAACACGAACAGCGACTAACTTGACTAACAGATAAACTTTTAAAATCGAAACTTTCATGTCCGCTCGAGTTCATGCTCTCTATTCCCTGTACTTGCCCTTGCATTCAACGAGTGGATTGCTTTGGGAGTGTTGGTGGAGAGGTTTTTGAAATGGAAAAACCATATCTTCCATGTGAGTAATACAATTAGAAGATCATCTTTCATATTTGCATTTCTTAATAAATTCCTTCCACTATCAGCCTCAAAAATGACGTTTCATGCATATGTTTATTCTATTTTAACCTACTGTATCCCTGTGTGGGGCGGGGCATATCAAAACACTTTTATTTCAGTTGAGGTGGCAATAAAGTCAGTATTGAGGCTTATATTTAGATCTGGCTATCGAAGCCATACTAAACCGTTGTTCGAGAAATTAGGAATACTCCCCCCTAGACTTACTTATGCGTTTAAACTACTCCAACACTTTTACAATAGAGGAGCTTACTTTCAAACAGGCACATATCCATTCCGACAAAATGTTCAGGAAGTGAAAAAAACGATTTGCAGATTAGTGGAGATGTTTTTCTGCAGTTTCTCATCGGAGTAATGTGTGAGAAGGCACAGATAAAGATGCCTCAGAATATGAATCAATTTTCTCCAAAACACGAGGCACCCCATCCATTTTCACTTTGGAAATGTGCCCTTTTGATCAAAACTCATGGATTTGTGCCTTTTTGAAGAAGAAAGAATTCATTCTCCATTCTGTAGGTTTTATTGAAAACTTTACCTGACTCCATATTTCCATTTGTCATGCCTGCCATCTATCGAGTCTCGTGTAAATATTCAACGTCAAGACGAAGGCGCAATGCTTCTATTTGGATATGTGCCTTTTTGAAAACCCACGACTTATCGCCTGACGAAATTCGGAGGATATGTGCCATTTCGATTGCAAGGCACTGAAAAAAATGTAGGGGACGGATTTGTTACCTTTTGATGCAAACACATAACTTTAGCCCCGGAATTGAAGTGGTTGTGTTCTGTTTTGTTCGGAAATGATAGGGGGATCTGATTCAACTCATATTCAGAGATAGAAAATTGAGAAAAAAGCGTTTTCTCCCAGATTTTGATATGTGCCTTTTTGAAAGTAATTATAATCAACTTGCAAAAATCCCTAGATTACATGGCGTAACTCGACTTCACGCGGGTATTATGATAGCGATCCCTCACCCCAAATATGATTTCTTTTTAAGACATATAAGCTATTTAGGTCCTAGATTATTCATAGAATTACCTCCCAACATTAAATCTATAACAAATTGCAAAAAATTCAAAACAAGTGTTTTCGCATTTCTTTTGCAGCAGTACATGGATGATTCAACTGTTCAAATACCGTTACTGAGCTTTTTCCTTTGACATTGTCCATGCTTTACTTTCTGAATCCTTTTCCTTCTTTTTTTTCTGTTTTGATATTTTTCTAGATCTTGATTTTGATTCATTGTTTATTATTCACCAATGTAAGTTTCCTAAATTAATTTATAAGCAACTCCTGATCTCCGGACAATTTCTATAAATTTTGGAGATAAGTAATTGCCAAAACATACAATTTTCGTTTGTTTTCTACTTACTTGAAATATAATTATGTTTAATTTTGAGTATTTAATACTTCACTTTTTGTAAATTTTGTAAATAAACTTTTACTTATATGTGAATAATTGGCATTTATATTTTAAAAAAAGAAAAAAAAGAGAGATGCGATTTATTAGGGTGTAGGTTCAATCACGTATCGGGATTAATTCCGATCGGTGTTAACCCTTTGACAGGGTTTAAACAAAAATGTTCTAAACGTTTACAAGGGCTTATTATGGAAAATAATAAACCAAATAAATGAGTTTTACATCGGATTTTACGTATCTTCATTAGCTGAATTGAGTGACCCACTCGGGCCCAACAGATAAGGGAGCCTTTTCCCACTTACAAAACTTCGCTTTATCGCTAGAATTTGAAATTTTGTAACTGTTGATTCATAGACATTCAATGGAGGATTTAAATAATTTAGGTGTCGGTTTTTCTATGAAGGCTGACTACCGAGAGTTGTATATTTGCGAGTAATTTCCATTTATTTACTTCGCAGGGAGACGTTCCGCTGCACGCTACGAAGAAGATCGTGACTTTTTTGATGTTACAGCGTCGACAAGTTCCGCGGCTATCTGCAGGGGTCAAATTACTTGTCTCGTTACCCCAACAAAAACAACTTGTGACGTTTACTTAAGGTGAGTACGTCAGGTGAGTTCGTTCTTCTTACATCCAACTGCAATGCACTTCATTCAAAGCACTTGTCCTTCTCACATCTAACGGTACCAACAAGTATTTTGATTTGCTTATCATGCTTGTATGTAGGGTGCTGTTACACACAAGACTACAACCAACATGATTTAAAACACTACAAATTATTACACGAAGGTTTAAATGGACCATTCCACGTAAACCGCTGATGTGTGTGGTACGTTATCTAAACCCTGTCCCTTCACGCCTCCACCTCTTGTCTTGCCAGCTCTTCTTCTTCTTAATTCGCCGTCTCCACGCGGAGATTGGCGATCCATACGGCAAGCTCTTCTTTGCTGGTTGCTGCACGGAAGGCCAGCTCTAGATCCCATAAAACAGCCACATTTTCAGCACGGTAGATCGATTAGGAGCGACATTGGCCGCAAAAGACCTTTAGCTGATCATTGTGCCTCCATAACTCGAAAATGACTTCTAGTTGTCCCAAAGACTGTTGGATGACTTTGTCATAAATATAACTTCTTGAACACCAACCTTTACTAATCGCTTTTTACTAAACAAAGGATGGTATCTAAACCAATATTGGTGCAAAATACTTCATGGACAGGACGTGGAAATCCACGAATATAACCACTGAAATTTAACGAGACAAACTAAATTAACTACTTGGCATCACTTTCCCACATTCTTGTTGACCTTTTTTTCTGTCAAAGTTCTAGCCCTTAGATAAAGGGAACTGGTGGACTTGAAGCGATCCGATTGGGATCATTCCATTCTGTGAAGGCACGTCGATCAATAACGAAAATAAAAACAATAGTGTTATTTCGGAAGTTTTCGATATTCAGATTTTGAAAATAGAGCCCTTCGATTTTGCCCTCTAGAATTGACTGAGATTGATGTCGAGAAATCAAACCCTACTAAATCCCAAATCTGATTTTGATTTATTATTATGATCAACCTCGAAAGAAAAAAAAAACATCAAGAGTTGCAGGGTTACGTTTCAAGATAAGATAAATTGGACATCAAATTGGAGCGTATAAATGTTTAAAACAAAAAACTCTCTACTCCCTTCTAGATTTTCAATGATTATATACAAAAGGAGAAAATCACTCCAACAATAACACATGAGTGTTGACAACTATGATGTTGGTTGGATACACATACTTTAATATAATATAATGACAGGACTGAAGAAGTCCCCATAGCGGGACGAAACGTTTCCAAAAAATAAACATATTATGCGCTCTAGTTTGATGTCTTGAATGAAAGTGGTCACACCACAACCAACAACCATGAAGATAAATTGGACTTGAAGCATTGAATTTAAAAATTTAAAAAAAATCGTACGTGCGCTGTCCGAACCTTCTCTCTCACAATACTTGGCCAAATTTTAGCTAATTTAGCTCTAAAATCTTACATCGATCCGGGATACACCAGTACTCTTAGCAACTTTATCAACCCTAACGGATTATATTGAAGGATCAAAAGATCGAAATCTTAAAAACCTTCTGTGTAAGAGTAGTTTTTTTAATTGAATTAAGATAGAAATTAGTTCCCTGAATCTAATAAAACCGCACGGATTGCTGGCGGATCATTCGTTCGATCACCTTTTGAAAAGCTCGTCTTCAAGTAATGTAAATTGGTTGTCTAAGGTCAAGTAGACGGTCGAGCAGGAGAACCCGTTTAACGGGAGGTCTGACCTGGACAATGTGACTGCTGCCCGTTCAAGTATTTTCATATAATGTTCCACAAGTTTCATTAACGTTGATTTAGAATTTTCGGAGATAAGCTCCAGACGGCAGTCGACATACGGGTCGGATTAAATAAAATTCATTCTCAGATTGGGAACAAACATTCAGAACAGGAACGAGAACAGAAGGATGCTTGTGGTGTTACCACGGACCAACCCTGCCGAGATGCCCAGCTCGAGTAACTTTGTGCTACTGTCCCCGATACAACATCCGTGGACATTAGTTGTGGTTTCTTCGAATATCCGTAATATCAGTGCATGGTTACATTGTGTAAATGAAAGGGTTTTGGAATATATTTATACAAATTAAGTCCGTTTTAATGTCCCTAAACTAATTTATGACATAAACTTACATAGGAACACAGCCTGAAATGTTATGTTAATAAACGGAACTATTTAAATTGCATTCGAATTGGTTAAAGAGTGAAAATTTTGCACAAATAGAGATAAATCAGAGACATTTAAAGTGTAAAACGGAGGTGGAAATTTGATTTTGGATGAGTTGGATCATATTGCTTCTGATTTTGCAGTCTAAAATAAATAATTGATCTTTGTTTGAGTTCAAGGGCTTTAATAGGTCTTTTGTATCTTAATTTTTAGTCGCCGCTATCCAGAAATCGGTAAATAAACAGTTGAAATACAACGGAAGAAAAGCTGTAGCTGGTTTAGGGACTCTGTCATAATGATACGATTGTATTGAAGATAAAGAAGGATTAAACTGGCCTTCCTACTTT
Source organism: Creontiades dilutus (assembly GCA_031894815.1). Classification (NCBI taxonomy): domain Eukaryota; kingdom Metazoa; phylum Arthropoda; class Insecta; order Hemiptera; family Miridae; genus Creontiades; species Creontiades dilutus. Next base: position 116,593 of record JAVIWC010001248.1, on the reverse strand, counting down.
GGGAGATATTAGACGATCATGACGTGAGAAAATGATGATTATTGGATATGCAATTAATGTGCATGCGCAGAGTGAAATATTGATTTGTGAGCAATTAAACTTCTAATCCGCACATTCCCAGAAAATCTCATGAAAATTTGATGCTAACTGCCTTATTTGGTTCGTTTAAAAGGTAAGTGCGGTCACGCACAGTCAGATGGGGAGTCAGGAAACGAAAGTTGTTCAGAATGGTCTAAAACGTGATGTCCAAGTGGAAATTTTTATTTTGAAGACGAAATACATCAACTCACGAGCTTACGTGCAATCCCGTCTCTTGAGAGATCTGACGTCCACCGATTTCTGCCAGTGTCGTCAAAGGTGACGCTTCATTTGCTCCTGGCTCGTCTACTCTGATCTGAAATCAAACAGGCCGTTTCCTATAAACCGAAATCCCGTAATATCAGCCGAAAGACGAACCGAACGCCTCGAATCTCCGCGATCTCGTCGGAACTGCATTCGGACAAAATACCACTCGGCAACTTCGACATCTCAAAGACGGAGGATAAAAAAATAAAAATTAAGGAAAACATGAAAAAAGTTAACGATACTTGGTAGTCGGGTCGCCCGCTTGGCGCGTGCCAGGGCCCCCCCTTCCCCAGTATCTTCGCAGATAAGTTCAGCTCGGAAGACTCCTTCTGGCACGCGGCTGAGCCTTCTGATATCAGCCTACGTGAACACAAAATTACGAATACGCGCTTTCTTTTGAAAACAATCCCGAGATGAACGACCCTTCTACAGTTCGGATGGCCATTTTTGTTTAGCTTCGCCGGATCGTGATAAAGCCCCCGCCCCAACCTCGTATAAAACCCAACCCAAATTCGGAGGGCTCACTCTTTTTTTCGTTTGTGCGCAACGATGTTCGCGAAGTGTTTGAGCCTCTTCGTCGTCATCCAGGTAAGTTTATTCACTTTCCTATTACATACGACTAGTGCGATAAGGATAATTCCCTGAAATTCCACACACTCCCCCCTCTTTCGCGATTCATAGAGAGGTAAATATTCCACGAGATGCTTCGATATCGTAGTTCGATTAGCATCCATCAAAAGACCTGATTTTAGACCAATTTTAGCTCAATCTCCGAAGATCTTCTACTGAGTTTTCCATGCTACCAAATTTTGTTTTTCCACATTTAAACCCTTTCGCCTGTACCGGAGTAGGGTATATAGGTTCGGAGGAAGTCAATTTTTTGGTTTATTGGTTTCAATAATGAATCTTTGTGATCGACCATGAAAGTCATTTTTAAACCTCCCCCCCCCCCGCCACTTCTGAAAATTTGATGACTTGGTAGTTTGTTAGTTAAACATGATATGTAGATTTCAAAATTCGAAAATAAAATTCCGTTCAACCCCCATCCGAATCTTATTTTGGAAACTACTTAACCAAATTGGGCTCAAAAACCATACATCGATCTGGGACGTGCCAATGATCTCGGTGTCATGATTAATCAACCCACAGGGATAATATTTAAGGGTGGAAGTATTTAAGAAATCGAAATCTGAAATCGTATTTGTTGGGTTTTCGGTTTGATTTATGATTGAATGGGACCAATCGGGTTGCCATACAATCATTTCCATCCAAAAACATCGGGAGCGTTCTGTTTAGTGCAAGGACTGAAAGCATATGCTAGAGCAAGTGGCTGGCGACAGCTCATGTTTGAATATGTTAGACATTGTGAAAATATGATTAAGAATCTATATAGATGGGTAGGGATGGTGGACCTTCCAATAACCAACCCTAGACTTCCTAATCCTTAAGACTTGATTCAATTAATCATTAAGAAAAGTAAGAAATCGGATGAATTGGTCGGCTACCTTCGGGTGTAGTCGGGTTTGCTTGCAAGTGGGTGTGTGCTTACGTGTAATTAGTTCCGGTACTTACCTATGATCAAAGTCAAGTTTGATGGATGTCCGCGATGATCGATAGTATAGGTTAGCAACAAATCGGGCAATAATGTACAGCTCCAATCTCCTACTTATACTGCCAGAATGTGCAAACATAGTTACAACAGCGAGCATCACAATCTGCATAAATATGAAGCGATATTACATTTTGGTGAACGAATTACAATGATGCATGATGCATGCTCTTTCTCAATATTCCGTCAAGTCATAACAATTTGGGGTATCTGATTTGGTTGTACAAATCTGACATGCTTCAATATGGCGACATCTGATTCTACAGATGTGCCTGGATGTGATTTTCCAGAAATACTCACTAAAGCTTGCTAGTCATCGATTTCAACTATAATAAAAAAAGAGGCGTTTTTAAAAACTGCTACAAATTGAGAGTTTTACAAAAAACTTACGTTGTTTGTCAGCGCTGAGCACGGTTATGTGATTTGGATGAACAATATTGATGACATGCCCAAATGACTACTGCCTTTTGTACTGGGATCCTCGCAAACATAAGTACGTTGTTCACTTGGACTTTCTCTCTGATTCCGAAATGCTGTATGAACAGGCACTTTACATAATCAGAATAGCAATCGATAGATGAAAATATCGATTGAAAACAAGTATCAAGTGCAATCCAACCTCTCGGTACTTGGAATGGAAAAACCAATGTGCTGGGGTCATCGGCTTTAATTTGTAATCTCCAAAAAGTCCCTCAACATTTCAACACCAGCCGCATCACCATTTATAGAACACACCATTAACCAAGGTCTTCTTCGAATCACCAAAGCTTTACACTTAAGCCGGTCTAGCTCTAGCTAGACGATGGGCTAAGCTCTTGAGGCTAACATACTTGTCTACATTTTTACCTTTTCAATGTTAAAATCGCTTTGAAACTCATATCAAGGTAACTAAGCCCTAAGAAAAAGTCCGCATCAAAATGTCACTCCCCCCCTCCCCCCCTCCCAAAGCAACGCAGAATGAGCGGGAAACTCATTCGACCGAGTTTAACCAATTTCGACCTCTGTTTTTCGAAACTTATTTGAATTTTGCCACGATCAAAAGTTAAGTAACAGTCAAAACTCCATCCTCCCACCAAACCGCGCACAATGGTCAAAAACCACTCAAAATTCGCATTGTCCTTTCAACAACAATAGGATGTGTCCGAGAAAATGTCAAACCAACTAGGGTAAAAAATGTTTTGACTAGATTTTTCCAACTCTGAGTTTGGATATTCGATTGCTCTGTTGAATTAAAAATGATCCAGGAGTCACAATGTGCCAAGAAACGATAAGTGTGAGAATTCCAACCCAAAGACAAAGTGGATCTTAAGAACTTCTATCGTTTTCATCGCGTTGAAACTCATTCTGCAGTACGAGCCAAGGAAAATCTATCTAGATTCAAACTTTTCAAGCTCCCCTCAGCTAGGGTATATCCGGAAATAGCGATCTTACGAATCTATGATACCGAAAGAAACAGAAAGGAATCTTTCGAATTCCTAACCCTCCATCGCTCCTCTTCTCTAAGGGCCCGAGATATTGGAAGAATGTGTTCATGAGAATCCTCAATTATAAAATCCTCATGAGAACATGTAGCCAAAACTTGAAGGAATAATGAAGAGTGGGAACGAAACAGGAAATTATAAAATTGATACATTCGTTGAAAGCCGTGATTTTATTACAAGGTGCTATAGACTAATATTGTTTGCAAGTCGACAGTTTTCAGACTTACTTGTACTTACGACTATTTAGACTAAAAATATCAGGTACTGACAGAAGTATTTGATATTACTACAAAAATAATATTGTGATATTATTGCAAGGTAAAACTGACTAATTAAATTACACTATATGACTTACGTAATACTTACTTGAGTAATGAATTCATCGAAATACAATCAATAACATTTTTGGTTTGATTTTTCAATTTTATCTCCTTGGATTGTAGATCTTAGTAATCATTTTAGCCTAAATTTATAGCCTTTTCCCTGATTAAGGGAAAATCAGATATATCTTGTACAAAGCGCTTTCTACTTTGGAGCATGCATATTATCTGGCTTTGACCTCCCAATCGAAACGCTTCAAAGTAGTGTTACAAAATAATGAGAAATGGAACTTCGTTGCATAAATTCAAAATATTGTCAGAAAATGGTTTGAAATGTCAACTCCATTGGCTTTCTGCTAAATCGTTCACCATGTATTAGCGAGCTCCCCACTATTTCATAGCCTCCCTTAAGAGATACTATGCGTTATTAGAATGTATTTCGCATAGTTAGATTCGTTTTAATCAAGTTTGATTGAAAAGTGATCTCTTTGTTTCCTGGGTTCAGAATTTCATTGGCGGATTGATCATGGGGCTAACCTGATAGGCTTTGATAAACAAACAAGCGTGACATAATTGAAGTTCGGCTTAGGTGTTTGATAAGCAATGACGATAGGCAACAGATAACACTAAAATCAAGGCTTAGACATGATCTTGGCTCGTGGAACGGTGTGGGAAGAGTGCCACAGTGTTAGCCGAGGGCGACGTCTCGGCAGGAGTGTCCCGGGGTGTCACCAGTTTACCCCAACTGTGATCATTATATAGGGGCACTTCCTTTCATCCCTCTTCCCACGTATGACACAATGATTCCTTTGAACCTGTGGTTTAACCTGTGGTTTACAACCATTTGATTTAGTTTTAGAAACTAAAATGGAAATCCCAGAATACCTTGGTAGATTATAGAAAAAAATTGATATAATCTTGGCATCATCTTCAATAGTTTTCCTTCTAAATATGAAAACCCAAGATCGAGACAAGATTTTTAGTTTACCGTTGTAAAAGTTCGGATCGGAAGTTTAGTTTCAATTGCTGTAACCAATTTCTTCTGTAGTCCTAACAGTGAAGCGAACTGAATAGAGATCATCATAAAAATCCATATTAAAATTCAATAGATAATTATTCACATTTATATATCAATAAACTATGAAAAAATTCCGCTACTTCTCTAACCTACAGATAACAATAGATATGAGCACATTCGTAAATAACAGACAACACAGTTACGCAAACCGTAGATTACATACAAAAAAGTACATTTTTCATTAAACAAACGTGCTAATTGTTTCTCCATTGTACAAATTAAGACATCCCCTATAAGAAACTTGAAAATTCCCTCAATCGTTGTTATTAGTTGCAAAATAAACTGTTTGTACAAAATAAATGGAAATGGGACTATGACTGAAAAAAATATACTAAATAATTTATAATAATAAAATAACAATATTAAAAACTTTTTTTCTAAAATTGCATTATTTTCTGATTTTTAATCTTAAACAGATCTGGTTTATTACCTTCTAATTCGTTGTATGTACGATATTGAATATTTATCACATTTGATGAACCTCTGGTCGCTTTCTTGGTATTTAGGTATCATTGTTAGTAGTTTCCTTCAAAACTTATTATTTAATATCTTGAAATTCGCTAGTGTTTTCTAATTTTAGTGTTTCTAACTTTAGTTGTTAGTTAGATTAATTAATATGATATGGAGAAAGAATGACTAGATTTGCATTATGTAGCAGCAGTTATTTTGGTAGCAATTTCAGGTAATTTCATGAATTTCATATTATGTTTCAGGTCTCATTGGCCTGTGACATTGGCTACCCCGCTGCCGGCTGTGGCTGCGGCTGTGGATACGCTGGTGGTATCGGTCCCATCAACGCCCTCGGTGGCGGTGACGGTATCAACCTCGCCACTGGAGCATCATCTGTTCAAGCTACTAGCGCCGCTGTCGGCTCTTCCGCTCTCGGCGGTTGCGGTCTTGGAGGACTCGGAGGTTGGAACGGAGTTGGAGGTTGGAACGCCGGTTACGGAGTCGGAGCCTTGGGCGCTGGCTTAGGTGGCGTCGCCGGTATCGCCGGTGTTGGAGCCAACCTCGGCTGCCAAAGCCGTGTCAACACCGTCGTTGACGACTGCACCAACGAAGTCCCCGTCATCCACAAATACATCAGAAACAAGGAAGAAACCTGCACCAAACACGTCCCCATATTGGACCAGCACTTGACCCACACCGACGAGAAGATCATCAGACACGCCCCCATCCTCCGTAAATACTGCCGCAACGTCGTGGAGGCCCGCACCCACCACGTCCCCGTCTGGAGATCCCGCTGCAGGACTGTCGTCGAGCCTTACATCACCCACGTCCCCATCCTCCGTAAATACTGCCGCCCTGTCGAGGAGTCCATACTCAAGCACGTCCCATTCGTCCAGACCTGCCGTCGCCCCATCACCCTCAAGACCGTCCGCCACGTTCCCGTCGTCGTCAGAAGGTGCAAGCCCGTCCTCGAAGCCCACATCACCAGCGTCCCAGTGAAACGCCGCTTCGTCAGCAACGTCTGCGAGCCTACCTGCGCTGCTGCTGGCCCATGCTGCTGCGACTGCCCACAACCCATCTGCGCTCCATCCTGCGCTTGTTGATAAGCGACCAATCAATAACTTGATCCTTGCTCTAAAATCGTCGACACTTGTGTCATGTCCAATAAATTTATTCGCACATCATAAAACCCAGTTGTCCCCTTATTCCACCTTCTGTTCTTTCCATGGTAACTTAAATAGCTCAAGACTATCCCAATTTCATTTTACAATGAAGCAAAGACATTCATGAAAGGTCTTTCAATTTCAATAGAGGTAATCAATTGATTGAGTCGTGACTACTAAATAAAAACGGTAATTATTCCATCATTTTCCAAAAATTATGATTTGGATGATGGTGCGTAGCAAGGCAATCTAACATCTAAGAAAAGTAAAATCAACTTTTTTCCAAGCATAGCAGCTTTGAACATAGCTTGACATAGTCGATTGATGTTTTCGTCACACTTGACTCATAAATTTCTACTATCTTAAGCAACATTGCGAACTCAACATTTCGCTACGCAGTTTTCGCCCTGTATATTGCATACGATTACTATTCAATTCCATATCTTCAAGGTTAATGCATCGCCCTGTCATGAGGGATTCTGAGCTTTCAAGGTTGTTGACCTTTTTGCACCTAATGAAAGAATTCGTATGCTCTCAAATAGTTAGCAAACTAAACAATTCAACTGTAACTGCAGCGCTTTTCCCGTTTGGATGGAGAAATAAAGATTGAGAAATGAATCACGGATGATCAAAAGAGTCATTAAGGTTTGTATTGATGGTTCATTCAATGGACAGTTTCTGTATCTCCTGGTGCATTAGTTGTTGAGGCTCAATAAATCTCGTAATCCTGCTAGACATATGTATGGTAGAGTTCCCCAACCTTTCTTGATGTGGTGAATCAAATCATAGTGCTTGTCATCTCTGGAGAATGGCAAGCGATGCATTTCCAGGAAACCTTCAAAGTTTAAGATTGCCGTGTGACCTTATTAATGTATAATCACAAACAACTTGAATTAAGAGGTCAGTAACATTGCTAGTCGAAACTTTTAGGTATGTGATAATTCTTACGTTAATCAGTCTTGAATCGGAATTCTCAAATGATTGCGATCAACCTGCCGATACTCGATGTACTTCAGGGCTGAAGTTTTGTCGTCGTGCATTTCTTCCAACTCCTGGGGGCAGCTACGTCTGTGCTAGGTGACACTAGGAACATTTATCAACCACTCTACTCAAGACGCTAGACCATTGTGTACTGAGCTGGTCATACTCAATTTCCGCAGGTTATCTCGTTGTTCGATCATCTAACGAGGTCATCTCCGTTTGTAGGTCCTAATGATAGAACAGAACGGAAATCCTAATAAAAATGCTAAAATCAATACTCATTCACTTCATGTGGAAAACTAATTGATCAATATGATCGTCTAAGATAGAATAAGACTCTTTTTTAGTGTAAGTCGAACTCAAAACATAGTTTAACGTACTGCAATGTATGGAAAGTTCAGGTACTTTATTAATTCGCTCACGGCTTCGTCATTAATATCTGCGAGTCTACAAGGGCATTTGTATAATTGAACATACTACATTGAATACCCGAAAAATTGCCGGTTGAGTGACATGTGTGGTAAGCAACCCAGTCTGTATCAGCCATCAGAAGCATACTTGGCTGTCCACCGTGGCAACCAGGTGAACTTAACACATCAGCTCCATTAGTCGGGTGATCTTGGAGCGCAAATGCTCCTGATTGCTTTTGACTGGCGAGATATACCACATTCCTCGCAGTGGTCAGGGAACGTCTATTTCAAGTGCTGGTTGAAACCCGTCAAGTGAGGATGGAGGGGGTCTTGAAATTGTATTATTCATTTTTCGTTTTATTGGCTAGGTGCACATACGCCTCCTATCTATAACCATCCCTGGTATGGTATGATACTATTTTTTTAGGTATAATTTATAGATAAGGTATAAGTAAATGTGAAGTCACAACTTGAAGAACTTTTGTGTTATCGAACAGGATGACCATTTTTTCCAATGCATAACTATTCAAAGCATTTTGGAATACGATTCAGAATCTAACCAATAAATCATCATAATTATAAATTTAAGTAAGCGCATGATAAGTTAGTTTAGGTTTAAATAAGTATTGACTCATAGTTGGAGTAGTACATATCATATTATGAAGTTTTACAAATGCTGCATATTATTACAAAATGGTTTATTATTTCTGTATTATAACCTTTCTGAATGACTGATCTGATTTGACATTGTCTGTGGTACAATATTTAGTAATTCCGGCGTCTCCACACCTGGTAATTGCACTTTACATGACTTAAAAAGAGCTTCACTGATGTCTCAACGCCAATTAGCTACTAGGGTTTTTCAGCTGATCAGTGTGTCACCATAACTCGTAATAATTACAATTACCTCGCAATAATTAGTCAATTATTGACTTCTAGATGTCGAGCTTGATTCGTACAATGGTGATTAATAATTCCAAAAATTGAACAACTGAAATTTAACTATATAAAATAATACATCTACCTACACTTTCTTGAATGCAGAAGTACAAGAAAAGTTATCATTAGCTCAATTTTAAAAGAAAATCCTGACGACATTGCAGTAATCTCACCTGATTCGATCTTCACAATTTAAAAGACAATGTTCATGGACGTTGACATTCACATTCATGTTGACATTGATGTTCTCTGTTCAAGTCCTAGCCCTTATGGGGAGCTAACAGATAAACGTAAAGCGATCCTAATGGACACATTCAATTAATTTAAGCAACATCTGTCTTGAACGAACGTAAACACATTAATCTTATTTTGCAAGCTTTAAATATTCTGATTTTATTATTATTTGAGCTCTTTGGTTTCAACTTTTGGGATTGACAGGTAGTGATGACGAGAACTCTGCCCCAACTAGATCCTGTTCATATTTTGGCACATTTATCATTATTGAAAATGATAAACCAATAATATGCAACAGTCTGCTTAATCATGTTGATTATTATTCTCTTTTAGTAAGACTTCTGAATACATCATTCTCTATGTAGGTGAGTAAAATACAGGATAATTAGTTTTGTATTTTGCACTCTTTGTTCATAGTTCGTGAAAAAAGATAATATTTATTATACATAGGAAATTTTCGGGAATATGAAGACGAAATCAACCCAGTTTGCTTCCATTTCCGTGTACTCGATCGCATCAACTCTTGGCGAGGCACGACGTTAATAATGCCGGCTTTGATTCGTCTGACGTGTTTAATCCAAATCCACCAAGATATAAAGAGAACTAGAAACTCTTTGAAGAGAATCGCTGATTCCCAACGTTGCCTGATCTATCTCCCATCAGGATCCTAAACAAGGCCCATATAAACTCTGAAGCCCCCCCCCTCCTATTCCCCACTACGTTCTCACTCCAGGTAAAATTTTGTCCCGCAAACATGTTCATGTTACGTGACTGTTTTGATGGGTTTATTCTATACAGGTGATGAATGAATGAATGAGAATTTATTCCGAAATAACATAAATACATGAACTTCTATAAATCACATGGAATATACCTCCGCAGCCATTGGGTAAAACCTTGTGCGGCTGGGGGGGGAGTTGCTAATCTTAAATGTTGTTACCTATTGCACAACAGACTTGTTATTCGTTAGTAACAACACAAATTTTCTTATACAAGCGCTACTTGAAACTAATATTTGCAAATTGGTCCTAATCTTGTTAAGAACGCCCAAAGGGTCAAAACCAATATTAGGATACATATATACTAGAAATAATTGAATTACAGTTTTCAAATCCTACTGATATTAGCCATGAAAATATCTTCTTTTTAAAGGCAGAGCGGGTAAATTCGAAGGTAGTCTCATATCATCAGGCAAAGAACGAATCAAAAGAGGCATACAATAGAATATATGTTTAGATGTACTCCATAGACGGGTTTTCGGTATGATCGCTTTTGACCGCTCAAATCCAAGTCAGTCATGACTGGAGGACAATATAAGCTAAACTGAAGTAGCACATCAACTTCTCAAAAATTAATAATTACCACATACACAGATCGGCCAGACGATGGCCAGTGTAGCGTTAAGCTATAGCTGTACAAAGCAACACGATCATTGATTTGGTGTAGGTGATATAAGGTTCGGCAGTTCCCGAAAATGGGAATTAGCATGAATATAATATAATAAATATAATTACATAATAATAATATACCATTAGGGGCCAACGTTAATGACCGCCGAGCCAAAAGTCGTTTCTACAACTCATTCTCGAGCAAGTGTCTCTTAGCAATTCTTTCACTCTTTTAAACAACCCAATTTCTTTTCAATTTGAAAATGTTTGGTTCATAATTTACAATAATAAGCCATTTTAATCGTATAGCAAACATTTTACATAATCGGCCCTCAAATTTTGTCATTTTTTTTAAACAAAATTTTGTTTAAATTCCATTTTTAGATTCTACTTATCTTGATTAAATGTATCATCCAAAAAAGGCCTTAGAATTTTTGTTTCGATGTACAATTGTAGGGATCAGTTTCTGATTCGTGGAAATTCACCCGTAGCAAATAATAGTAATTTATTAACCTAAAAGTGACCTCACGAATCTCACAATCAAACAAGCAATCACGCATTATTCAAAAAAAATAATACCCCTATGTGTTTGAATTTCGCAGCGCATTTTTCTCATGATTTCGACTATGTGACACCAAAATGATAATAACTCACTTAAATTACGTGGTGTTTCTATTTGTGAAGATAAGGTAGGAAGGCGACTAATTTCCCTTTTTCTAGTACCCACAAAAAAATATTTCTGGAAGTATTTGCTGGTAGGACTCCATGGGATATATTGCATATTTACGTTATTTCATGTTGACTGTGTTGATCTGCTGAATATTTTGTCATGATTGCGCTAATAGGATTTGAGCCTGTTTTTCCTAAAGCTGGGAATGGAGTGGTTCCGAAATGTTTAAACTAAATCAATTCCAAAATTCTGGAATGGTATAGTTGCCCCTTCCGAGGAGGTGGATGCATTATTATGCTCCGCCACGCTCAGAAGATGACTCAGACGCTTGCAGGCGTCCGATTCATCTCCCAAGGCGACAGATTCTAAAATCGGGAAGGGGCCAACTAACCATATCCATCACAATCCCTGGGCTCTGAGATAAGCCGGGAGGGGGGGGGGGGAAGGGGGCATGAATGAAATATTGATTCTCATTCCATTAGGGGGGGGGGGGGGGGGGGGCGCAATGAGTTGGGCAGGGGAATGATCAATTTTAAAATTGATCATATTAAAGGGCATACAGCCACAGGAGGGGAATCGCGAGTGAATAGGGGCAGCAGGATAGCAGGACAATCAACAATAAAAGGGCCAATGGACGTAACCACGCTCTGCTACCATGTGAGGGTGATGGAATGGTATAGTTGCCCCTTCCGAGCAGGTGGATGCATTATTATGCTCCGCCACGCTCAGGGGATGACCCAGACGCTTGCAGGCGTCCGATTCATCTCCCTTCAACTAACCATATCCATCACACATGCCATGGCCTTATTAACTCATGAAGCTCTGCACGTGAGACCATGACGTCATTCCACTTACCTGATACCATTTTATGATTGTTTTACACGAGGTAAAGGTGATGAAGAAGGTGAACAAGAAAACCAAAATGTAAACTTTAAGGATAAAAGTTTTAATTATTAAATTTTTTTGTTGTTTTGTTTTTTTGGCTTTTTGTAAAAAAAATTATTTTGTACAAAATAGGTCTAATAAATTAGAAATTGATGATTAGAGCATCTCTAATAATATCCACATTGGCAGGGGGATGGGCAGGTGCAGAATCCGCATTTGCAGAGGGGGTTTCCGCATTTGCCAGGAGGAAGGGGAAGAGATGAGCAGCAAGAGGAGCAGGGAGATTTGCCACAGAGAGAACCACATGGATTGCAGCAGGAATAGCAGGGATCGAGAGGGAGGGTGTGGCAAGTGGTGGTCTTGGAGCAGGCTGGGTTGGCGTGGGGGACAGTCGTGCAGGTGGTGGTTGACTTGCCACAGGGGTTGGGGTAAGTCGTGCAAGTGGTTGTCTTTCCACAGATGGGGTTACCGAAGGGGATTGTTGTGCAAGTGGTGGTCTTGGGCAGTGGGCATCCGCAACATCCCGTGGGGAGGAGGCCGGAGGCGAGTCCGCAAGGTGAGATCTCGATGGGGAGGCCGCAGGCTGGAAGGTTGCAACAGGATGGGAGATTGCAACAGGAGGGGAGATTGCAGGATGGGAGATTGCAGCAGGATGGGAGGTTACAGCAGCTGCGGGGGCAACCACAAGGCGAGGCAGGAGGGTATGTGGTGCAACAGGTTGTCTTAGGGCAGCCACATGGCGCGGGGTAGGAGGTGCAACAGGTGGTTTTGGGACATGGGCAACCACAGCCGAAGTTGGAAGGAAGTAAGTTCCAGGCTCCCAAACCGCATTCCGATGCTGAAGTCTGAAAAGTACCATCTTTGATTAATAAATGCGTTGAATTTTACAACCATGTTCAACAGTACATTTTGAAAAAATACCAAAACATGACTGCGATTATCAAAGCATTTTCAAGAATTCTCTAAATCTTGGTACCATCTGATTAGATAAAACATATTTTAGAGTAATAGAGGGGAGAGTCTTTTTCCCGGTAACTTACAAAAGGTCTGTTTTGAAAAAGTGCTCACAATCTTGTTTCGCTTCTATGATAGTCTTCGAGGATAGTGTGCTTTCTATCTGATGTAATAGAAATATCATCTAGGAGTTGATGGTTTTTCGTTAAGTTTGTCTAATACAGGCACAACCGGTTTAATTCAATGCATAATTTCCCAATCCCATCTTCCTTCTCAAAGGAATTTAATCCTTCGCATCCTTACAATGGTATTGTTCCTTGGTCTGGTTCGGTTTATATTCCAACTACGTTTTTGAGAATGAATCCTACTGAAACTTATAAATTTGAGTCTATAGAAGTAGTCCACGGGCTGTTGTTGGTGAAAAGATTTTCAACGCCATGAACAACATAAGGAATTCCTGGTGTAAAATTCTCTGAATTTGAGAGATTCACAGTTTAGAAGGGCGAACGTCACACAAACAATACCAACGTTGTTTACTAAGGAGGAACACTAAAATAATTGAGAACGAAATTTCGTTTTGAACTTAACCATCACACAATTGAATTATGCTTGCCAAATAAACGTCACCTATCCTAAAATGGTGCCAAAAATGAACCGAATTAAGTTATCCCACTTACATAGATCTCTCTATTTATAAAGAGGCTACCACACATTTATACGTTTCTAAGATCAGTGTTTCAATTTAGGGATTGCAAAAAGTGTCTCAAATTCCCATTTGACAGATGGCTAAAAGTTCTTTGCCAACGTAGCGAAGTTGAAACAACGATTAAAATTATATTCGAGTTTTCATAGATACACGTTAAGCCTATTTTGGGTTTTCCACGGGTGAGTCTATGGTTAATGGTTTATTTATAAACCTTTGGTCTAATGAGGAGCATTCAACATGATATCAATGAATTCCGTGGTAATATAAACGTTTAAAATAAGTATTAAAAACCGTTTTACCTGAAAAATCAGGTAACATTAATTTATTTCATATTTTACTCCATGAAACAGTCGATTTAGAGCTAAAGAACCACAATATAACTTCACACTTTTAAACGGTGTTATGTGTGCATGTTATTCGTTCGTCAAAACTGAACGGAACAACTATTACAATCAGAAAAAACTATAATTCCAAATAAATGTGTATAGTTACTGTCACGATTGTTTAATAGAGCGCCTCAAAAATGTGCTAAAATGCTTTTGTTTCCAAGTATATTGGAATTTCAAAATCCCCAATTTAAGTGTATATCTTGAGCTTGAATCTCATTTGATTTCTGACGTGAAATACTTGAATCCCGTGCTTATTTTTGGAAATATATAACCTTGGTATTTTTTAATTAATCGTTCTGCCATTCTTGGTGGCTTAATTTGGTATGAGCAAGTTTCAAAGTAAACATTTTCTGGATTTGATGATAATATTAGAGTAATCAAATCAGATAATTTTTACCTATGTGTTGTGTATTTCGATTTAGTTTCGTATTATGGAATTCAGGATTGAGAAAGCTGTGAGTTCGGTATCGCCGTCTACGAAGTGTGTTTTGTCCTTAGGTAATCCAATCAACGATTTATATTATTTGAAAATTAAAAGTGCTCAAAATGTCAAAAGTTGTCGCGGAATAAGACATTTGGTCAAGTGGGGCAGGAAAATCTCTCTAAATGGCTCACCTGGAGTCCGAGGAACGCAGCGATCCCAAATATCACCAAAATCGTCCTCATGGTTGTTGCATGTACGATCTCAAAAGGAATCTGTCGCCATACAGCGAGGAAATGAACATTTTATACAATCAGGAAGTACGGGGGTGTTGTAGGGAGCCGGACACGTATTTCCTAGCGGATCACGTAGCGTCCGTACCCTGCAGCTCCGTCGCTTCGCGCGGCTTCCGAAATCCTTTCGGCTAAAAACCTCCGCTGAAAATCCGAGACCCCGACGGGCTCCTCAGGGGAGTTTTTCTTCTAAACATTTGCTCACTTTTTCCGGTCGTGATGTTTGGCGCGGAGCCCGGAAGCGAGTGGAAGGATCGGGTGTCCGGATGGAATCCCGAGCGTTTTGTTTGCCTCGAGGGTCATTGTCGGGAGGAAAGTGCATACCTTCACTTGTTGGTAGGCGATGGTTCGCACTGTCTACATGCTCATTCATTCAAAGTTGTTCGACCACAACTCACAAATTGCATCATGCACGAGAAGGAATCCTCAGTTACCTCGTGCAAACATGGAAGCTACCCCATCGTTAGAATGTCCCTAGTCTTAATACATCATTCGTGACTATTTTTGCGATGATCATTGCATGGACCATCTTCCCGTTCATTCGTTCTAACGGACTTCCATTAAAACTCATAAGTTCCATTATGCAAGGGGAAAAATCCTCAATGATCACGAGCAATCATGGAAGCTACCCCTTCGAGGAGTGTGAGTGACCCTAGTCCTGATACGTCACGCGTTCCTTGGTGGTAATCATAAAGATTGTGTTGTGTTGCATTGAGGAAAAACTGCGCTTATTACACCTAATCATGAAAGTTAACCCTAGGGCTGACTTACTCGTCATTTGTCACGTGCTAGCAGTTGCTTGACGTGATAATTACATGGAGTACCTTTCTGTTCAATCGTTCAAAAACTACTACACACGGACTAACACAATTCACAGGATGCATCATGCATGAAAATGAATCTTCACTCATCTTGTACAACCAAGATTAAGGGGATTATGAATTACGAATTACTTCAATCCTTTAAATATACCACTTGTTGTAACATACAAGTCATATATTCAAATCTTTTACCTGGACAATAAAGAACTCAAGGCAATAAAGATTAATAACAGAGGCTACCTTACTTCGCGTTCTCTACGTTTTACTGGGGACGCGATGACAATCTGAGTTCTCCACGGACTAAGTAGAATAACGTTTAATGATGATTCTCATTTGACTGGACAGCGAGGTTTTGATTTTGAATACTGGAGTGATCTCCTAAAAGGCTTTGTAGCCGATACACAGGTCGAAGCATTCTAATAACCATTAAAAAATAATAATAAAAAGTTTTCATTCTGACTAAAAAATTTTGTTCTCCTAAATTTATGAATTTTTTATTATACAATCTAGATGTTACTGTAATGGTATAGTGATGTACAAGCACGCATGATTTTCGTTTGATTCCTCAAAATTCAGGTTTTAAAATTTTATAGGTTACGAGAATGGTATGTATCCATGACAATGAGCTTTGTCAACCAAATAACGATAGAATTACGTAAACGATGCGTAGGTAAGGTTGAATGCGACAGATATCTGATTTCAGTTTTTCCCGACTTTGTGCTGGAACACGTATCACATTTTAATATAAGTATTTATTTAGTATAAAATACCAAACTTGAAAAATTGGCCAACATCCCATCAAACGGTACCAAATGACTGAACGGCTCTTGAAATGATTCACCAGCATAAACAATGGTTCAATACCCAGCTTTTCAGATGCCATATGAAACGGGTCAGTAGCTCATTAAATGGTCCACTCGATCATCAAAAGCTCACTATATGACCTGAAGGATCATAAAAATTATCATCAGGACAAATGGCTCATTGAACGACACACCGAATGATTGAGCGGGTCATAAAATGGTTCGATACCCAGATTTTTAAGTGAATCATAAAACGGTGAACCATAGTAAATGGTCCGCTCCACAGTTCACTAAACGGCCCAACGGTGGAGAACGTTGACCGTCTGCTGACCAAAGAGCTCATAAACATAGTACAAGATGGTGGACTGGACTAATCGCCCCTTACAAAGGCTGAGGCGATATCTCTGCAACGCCCTGAGAGTACCCTTAAAAAGCTCAAGGTTTATGCTAAAGGTTAGTAATTTCATGTAACCGGAAGGGAAAACTGTCCATATCCATAAAAAAACATACAAATCATGTAAAGGCTCTCCTGCTTACCAAAGGAAAAAAAAGACAATATTACCGACGAATCGATTCAGTGGCTCAACAAATGACTTACGACGTCACTAAACTACTTTACCCCTCACTAAACGTCCACTATCTCACTTTGTGACGAGTAATCATATTATGAAACATTTTAGACGAACAGGCTGGACTAACAACACGAAAACCCACCAATCAGACTGCAATAACTGTAGCTCTCTGGAAATGTATTTCTATTGAGTCCGAATTTCTGGACAATGTTTCTGTACACATAATTCGTGTTGAATATACAACGGTTTCACATGAATTAATAATTAATTTGAAAAAGTTCTAAAATTGGAAAATTTCCTCTAACGGTCTTGTTGCTCGAGTAGAAGTTTTTTTTATCGACTATTTCTTATTGGTAAATTTTATTTACTGAGTGAGTATTTTGGTGTTACCCTTTGGCAATTGGAGGGGACCTTCGAGCACTTGCAGCTCTGGGCGCATGCACCACTGTTCCTGCATTTGCTGCAGCTCCCACTTCGGCCGCAGTTTCCATTTTGATCGGAGTTCCCACATTGGCAGTAGCTCCCGCATTGGCCGTTCGAGCAGCAGGTTCCACATTTGTCGGAGCCCCCACACTGACCGCAGTTCCTGGACTTGCAGCAGTTGACTATCTGGCAATTCGATTGGGTCCCGCAGTTACTGGAGACGCTACCAGGGATGCAGGGAGCAGCGAAAATCGGAGTTACAGGGCCACAGGGCACTTGGAGGCCCGGGTAGCAGATAAAGTTGTCATACGTCGAAATGTGACCTCCTGTGATGCAGGGACTTGAACTCACCTAATAACACATCAAATGAACTTGAAAGAAGCATTATGTGGCAATGTTTTCGAGAAAGGGTTCAACAATAATGCATTTTCGAAATTCGGCGAACCCATTAAAAAATAAATAAATATAGCATTCGCATTTTGAATTAATCAATTTTGAATCCCCAAATCAAATTGGACTTTCCGTTAAATGGATTAAACCATGGACAAGTCTGTTGTTTAGGTCAATCTTGTGAAGTTTCCGATGTTCTGTTGTTTTGATATTTAATACTTTAATTTCGAAAATGAGCCGTTTAAGGCGAAAGTTTGTGTCGAGGGAACAGTCATAACAGAAGCCAAAACTGATGATTGACCAAGATTCATAAAGATTGGTCCAACAATTTCAGAGGAAAGCTCCAGACGGACGGATGAATGGTTAAATATTCGATTCTCAGATTCTACTCATCTTCAAATGTGAACCAACGAATTATTCATAATTTTGGTCGATTACTAACGTTTTTTTAGTGAAAATAATGGTGCAAAAAGAGCTGGAAGGAGCCAAACCTCTGAGGAGCTTTCAAATCTGATCAGCTCTCTAGTGACATGGTCAACTTCGCTTTTCCACATCGATTTCAAGAAAAAATTTCATTTTGAAGGGGGTGGAGGTCAGTAAACTGGCAATCCTACGAATAAAAGGATCAACAACTCGAACGAATTGGGAAGATTATTAAACCTGGCAAATTGTTTCTCTAGTGTACTAATTGATTCTCTAGTTTATCAACAGTACGGAACGAGACTTGAAAGCAATTGAGTTGAATCAGCTTTTTAGTAGTACTTTAATCTTTGCAATTCATATCGATCTCAATGGAAATTACGGTTTGTGGGTGACAAAACGTTAGGTACTTCTTTTATTTATAGTTAGAAGGTCCTACTGCTTCATCGTGCAACATTACACAGTTTGTATTTAGATTCTAAGTAAATGTTTTGTACAGCAGCTGCTAATGAAGAGATCGTGATTAAAAACAAAAGTGACAAATAAATTGGCACTCTCTAAGCAGACCCTGAATTTAAGCAAGATCGATCGAGTAAGCCACAAGAAAATGACGCTTGATTGTTTTGTGACGAGGGAAGTACTGATTGGTGATCAACCAATACCAATACCGTCTGCAGTCACTGAGAATTTCATCAATGTCCAATGAAACCAGTAGAAATTGCGTTATTTTATGACGTGCGACAGACAGACAGCGTGAAAAAATGCGTTTTTTCTGTGATAAATTATGTCAATGCTACTCAAGCTATCCTTATCAAACGGATATCATGATTCTTATTTAGTTCGATCGGATTATCAGTCTAGTAGAGCAAGAAACCTTGGAAATTTCCATTTTTCCGTGTGAAGTGGGGGGTTGAGGTGGTAGCAGACAATCTATTCAAGCCATGTTGATTTTCTTGATTCTTTTCGGTTCGATTACGAACTTTGTTCTAGTTATGGAAGATAAATCATATTTTTAAAATGTAAATATGGAAGATGGTGAATGGAGAGAGATCATAGTGATGATTCGGGTTTCTCGTTTGATCCAGGTTTTTTGTTAACAAACTTTTTTTGTGCGATACACACAACAAACTTTGTGTGGCGTTTTACCCGATTAGGAATTTGATATAGTTTTTCAAAAATATGAATAAATATTTAAAATTATGTTTATAAGTCTGATGATATAAGAACCTGACATAGGGTTGTACCTGTAAAGCACACATTGCTCGGCCATTTGCTTTATACTAGAGTGATAATATATCTTAACACGTAGATATAAATGCAATGATTATTTGCTCATATGGTCATGCTGCTTGAGTGTACATTTTTGCATAGTTAAAGTGTCCAAAAAGTTACCTGTATTAGTACAACAGCCAGGGAAACTAAGGCCAGTGCCGCCTCCATGTCTGCTCGTGAGTGTATCACTGACCGCCAGGCCGAGCTTCGTCAAGTCCGCGAATAGGAAGCATTTTTCAGTGATTATCACGTCCGAAATGTCCACTTCCGCCGTCCGCCCCATTCATAAAATCCGAGATTCTCTGTTTTTGGGGGCGAGGGGACGGGCAGGTGATAACTCGGCGTCAATGACCAAAAAAGCACGTGTGACGTGGAACGTCTTGAGTTATAACACATGAGGTCGAATGTTTACTACGCCGTTCGAACATGAGTACAGTCATGACACAAGCATCGAACCCCACCATCTGGGTCGATTCGGGAAAGAATGACAACACTGTTGTGACTTCACTACATAAAAATTGCCTTTTCATTCATGAAACAACCCAATCCATATCGCACTCATTCAACCCTCAAATACACAGTTGAATTAGTTACACAATTGAATTGATTTGGACGGTAAGGTCATCATCACTAACAAACATCAACTGAAGGTATATCACAGAAACCACATGTTATATAGGCCCAGGTGAAAGGACATTGAATCCTATTGGCTCGGGGAAGTGAAAGGGACGAGGAGAACCATCCAATCCAACTATAGTCTTACAAAGTGAAAGGGGCACAAACTGTAACATTATGGAGAGGGAGAGCCAAACCCTGTCCCTTTCATACGGAAATTTCGAATTTTTATTCAGAAGGGGGAATGGAGGGGGTAATTAACAACCCACTCAAGCTTCGCTCAAATAGTTTGAGCTACCTATTTTTGCTTCCCCGAGTCTACCAAGGCAGCGGAAGCTTTGTTTTCACTTTCGGAATGTGAAAATTGTTTTTGTCTCCAAAATCAAAAATTCCACTCGCATTTTGCGTTTTAGACCTTTCTGAACAATTTTGGTTCGGTGTCTGTCTGTGTGTCTGTCTGTCTGTCAGCAAATCCTTGTTACGGGCAAAACTACACGAAGTTATAGTCCGATTTTGATGAAATTTTCAGGGATTGTGCGGGTTGGGGTGTAGATGGTCCCCTATAGGTTTCATGACCCCCGGATCAATAGTAGCCTCTGCGCATGCGCAAACGTGAAATCCTTGTTTCGCGCATGACTCCAGGAGTTCTTGACCAATTTCGATGAAATTTTCAGGGATTGTTCGGTTTGATGTGTAGATGGTCTCCTATGAGTTTCATGACCCCCGGATCAATAGTAGCCTCTGCGCATACGCAAACGTGAAATCCTTGCTCAAGCATAACTCCGGGAGTTCTTAATTGATAATAGTCAATAACAATTTTCAATGATCTATACAGTAATGTTATGGATACGAGGAAGCTATGTGCCACACCCACTTGGCAGACGTTTTAATTTTTTTTTATCGATTATGAATTTAGGTCCAGTTTTATTACATATTTAGGACCCTTCTAATTTAAATTGGTAACCATATATAAAAAAATAAATAATATACAGGGTGGAAGCGGATAAGTGACGAAAATTTTTTTTTGTTAATCTGCATCAAAAATGTAGTAAAACCCCGCAAACCGCGCTTTTCCATCTCAACTCGTTCTCTATATATAATTTTTTGAAGGTTTTTTTTTTTTTTTTTTTTTTTTTTTCAGAAAACCACGTTTTTTTGACATGAAAACCCTCGTTCCTCCACTTTTAAACAACTTTTTCCTATTTTTGACCACATTTTCGGATTCAGTATGAAATTCCCTTTACGACTAATGCACATTCATAATCATAAACGAACCTCTAAGGACCGCAATTGCAGTTCAAACATTGAAAATTAAAATTAAAAAAAAAATGCTAGTTCCTGAATTACTTTTATTTTTATTGCACTTCCAAAAAACGTGCTGGAACTTGTCAAACCTCAGAAAAACTTGTAAATTTAATCAGCTTTCTAATGGTATGGTCAACGATCCAAAGCTTAGTAGAAATTCAAATCAATAATCATTGAATAATAAACCCCACTGAAAGAATTTGCAGCGTTTTTATCATGTTAGCACATGTTCCTGTTTCCAACTGTACAAAATGAAGTGGTGCTTATCAGAATAAACGAATCTGGAGTTTTTATCATTAAATCGGGGCTCATATTCACCAGAAAACTATCAACAACATCTGTTGGGAACTTGTTTTTGAACCAGGCGGGTGGAAACATCATAAATTATAACCAATGGCCACGGTACAAGGTACAGTTGTTTTATTTATGATTCCAGGTTCAGTCATAGAACAACAGAGAAGGTTTGCTCCTCAAAGTGGATAGAAGTTGCCAAATCTTTTCCCTGCATTTCGACATTCTGCCGACGGCTGTGCTGACTCTTTTACGTTTTCCGACAGCTGAACCCGTAAGGAGCTGATTTCGCAAACTCCAACGAGAAAACAAATGAGCCAGCGAAATCACGAGACAATGGAATAACTTTCAAGAGCGACTTTCGACGTGGAATACGTCAACAACGATGATCGTCAAAGGCTCAAACGCTGCAGCACTGCGAATTTTATGAGGGGGTTTGAATTTCTTCTGACTAATAATAAACTGATAAAGAGATGTTATCAACAGAGTTCGGATCGATATGTCAAGAAAATTTCCAGGATATGATTGAAAACCCCTGTTATTATGACCTGAAAAACGACCTAAAACCTCTATAAATGACTGTGAGTATTAAAAAAAAAAAAAAAAAAAAAAAAGAAAAAAAAAAAAAAAAGGCTGCAAATTTTTTCACTGGGGTTTATTATTCAGTGATTCATGATTTGAATTCCTACTAAGCTTTGGAGTCACACAGGTGGTAGAGCGATTATTGAATTTCAGGAGGCACACAAAGATGATCAATTGATCAATCCAAGTAGGTATTTTGGTTGAGAACCGATTTACGTGCTCTATGCATATCTCCTGAAATTCAATAATGGCTCTGTCACCTGTGAAACACGCACACTCCAAAGCTTAGTAGAAATTTAAATAATGAATGCAAGCCAAATGAATGAAATTGAATAGAATTTGCAGCGTTTCATGCATATCAGAATGCTTCAACCCGTGTATCGGCTATAAACCCTTTTAAGGAGTTCACTCCAGTATCCTCATTCATTACACCACTAGGTTACTGCGATTAAAAAAAAAAAAACGCTGTTCTTTTCGTTTTGATTGCGGTAACCAAGTGATGTACTGAATGTGGATAAAATGTTGGCAGCATAAATCGGGCCATACGTCGGGAATGGTTTGAGCTACGGACCTTGGGAGGGCCTCATTCGATTCCTCATGGAATGTTCTTCAAAAAAGTCCAAATTTAGGCCGCCTTGACTTTTTTTGTGGTTTTTAGGGATTTTACTTTGAAACGTAAACCATAAGATTTTCAGGGGGGGTTAGCAATTTTTTTTTCATGAGCGATTACAACGGTTTATTATTGAATAATAAACCAAAACATACTGATAAGGAATGCATACATTATAGAGAAGTCTATAACTCCTATTTTTTTAAAAATAAAATCACATTTACAAACTATCCGCATATGAATCATTTATAATCCGTCTCTTTATTGATGAAGCCTTGTTTCGCAGGGGCGTCTACGAAAATGTAGAATATCTACTGCTCAAAACGGATCCAAAATACCGACCAAGTACCTAAAGTTAACTCCAGGGAACCACCATCACTTGAACACTTTTACTCAACCTTTCTTTAGGCTTTATTCGTATGAAGTGCTGGCATGAATCACGAACGTGTAAAAGGAGGTAACTACGCAGTGTCCATGTATATCGCAGTACAGCTGCCAACATTACCGAGATTTACGAAATTAAACAAATTTCTTGCGTAAAAATGCAACGGTTTCACTTCATCAGTGGCGGATCCAGGATTTATGTAAGGGGGGGGGGGGGGGGAACCTACTGGGGGGTCTGGGGCTATGGAAAAAACCCCACAGTGAAGCTGGGTAAAATTTTAAGAAAACTAAGGCAGAATGATGCGTTTTAGGCTTATATTTTTAAATGTAAACACGTACGGCAAAAACCAAATGCCTAGGACGGTGGCCCGAGTTTTGCGTCCATTAAGCGGCTCTTTAGACGTTTTATTTTACTTTAAAAATGCCCTTAGTTAATTGTGAAATAAAACCAGTATAGCTATTCAAGTATTTGAGAGACAACTATCAATTCAAATGTCAAAATCTCTAAAACATATAATATACCTATTTCTATTATATCTACTAGATATAATCTAGTGTATTTTTGATCCGCCTGGAGGAGGGGGGGGGGGGCATATGCCCCTGTGCCCCGCCCCTGAATCCTCGCCTGCACTTCATTCAATGTTTTCTCCAAACTGGGTAAATAATAGGTGTGTAATAGTTGTAATAATAGGGTGTTGAAAGCCGAGTAAAAGTCTTTTGTCTACGGACTAAGTCAGTCGCGACGAAGTTGTGGAAACCCATTTCAAATAAAAACGGAGTAGGATAGAACGTTGTCTATATTTCCACGAAAGTGCACTGTTAATCGATGTTTTCTCAGTAACAAACATGAACTGGAGAAATAATAGGATTGATAATCCTATTGGCTCAAGGGTGTTGAAAGCCGAGTAAAAGTCCTTTGTCTCAATGCAAAGCCTTATATGTCAGTCTGAGGAGTACTTAATGTGTTAGATCCACGATTGGGAGGATGTACACCACTTTATTTGTAGAATTTGAGCACATAGCGTTTAACTGCAGCGCGATGTCGCTAGAGGAAGCTATTGCTTTGTTTAAAGGCCCAGATTGGAAGAATCTCGAGCTATATTGCAAGTTGACATGGAGATTTATTATATATGATGGTAGCAGAATTAAATGTTTGAGTAAAAACGTGATGCTGAAGTTTAGGAGTACTAAATTAATTGTATCAATAAGTATGATTGCAATGAAAATATACGAGTTTCACTGACACGAGTCGTTTACAAGCAGTATGCTACATGGCTCTTCTTCTAATGAGTTGTCATGGACGACACTCGAGTCAGATCTCCTTGTGGATCTGTTACCCTGTGACTGGCTGAGGGATGATATCATCCTGATAACGCCAATAAGAGGATGACATTCTGCGGCCTTTTATTAGGCCATAATGTCGCGGCAGACAAGGCCGCAATGACAGAGGTTAGCAGACGAAGCCTGCAGGGAGTGACCCCCTAGTCAGCTCAAATATTTGCAATATAATGCTTTTTCATGGATTCCTTGTGAAATCGAGTCGTTGCTAACTTGTGTTAGCAAATGAAGAGCTGCTAATATGTGATTAATTTGATCTCTTTACATTTCAGCTGTTCTACTTGTGAGTTTCTTTGTCGTATCAATGCACTGCATGTTGCAATATTTTAGATATTTTTACCTCAGCTTTTGTTCCGCACAGACAGACTTGTAAAGGTTACTTTTTATGGAGTTATGATTATGAAGAAGTCACCCTACCGTCCTTGATACATCTGGAAGTCAATTAATAGGTATGGAGACATACTGATTTGCTAGATGAACTCTGTGGTTAATTTATTTCCTATCGATCTACCGTGCTGAAATATAAAAATGAGAAACATGGTGCTGTTTTTAGGGTGTTTAGAATACAATTACATGGTACGGTGACGTGAGGCCCCTAATTTGGATAATGCAACTCATAGTTATAATAAACATAATGAATGATTCTCGTAGAAATGAAATCTAATACAGAATAGCAAACCTTCGTGTAATAACTCCCAACGTTTTTACCTCCCAAATAGCACAAAGCTTTCCCAGTCTACATAGATCACCATGTCTGCTGTGTAAGCAAAGACGTTCTGATGACTGAAGGCTCAGATGACGCTGAACTGCATCAGCTACGTGTGGTCTCCTTGGCATCAAAATCGAAGTAGAAATAATAATACCGATATGAGCAAACAAAGAATCCAAAAAACAAAAGATTTTAAGGAAAATTCGAGCTGAGAAGCATCTTGTTTCTCGTCAAAACAAAAAATACAGATAGCCACCTGCTTTGGATGGTGCAACAGAGAAGCCAAAATACGCCAATGACTCACGTCATGATAAAGTCATGAGACAACAAAATACACTCCTACCTTTTTTGTGTTAGTCATTGTAATGACCTATAAGAGAGGGGTTGTCTCTACAGAACACACTTTGGTTTTTCATCTGTTGGGCTGCTACAGTGTCTTTTTGTAGGAGGCTTCACGCCACTGCCCTGGTGGGCTGTGGAGCGAGGTGAAGTTTCAATCTTTGCATTTTTGCTGGCTGAGAGAACCACATTATCATCACATTTTGTAAGTCAAACACACATTATAAATTTGATTTAAAATATTAAATAGGACTGTGATATGTGTCGCACATACCGTTCACGCAACCATCGTAGGATCGTGTAACATAGAAGCCAATGTGGAACATTTTTAATTTGCAAATTGTTGTGCCCCTCATTCAGTACGAGTCGAAGAAAATGTGAAAAATTGATTTGTAAATATCTTTGTATCAGATAACTTTACAAGGCGTCCCAATCGATTCAAAACGTCAAACCTATCGAAAACTATGTACAATTCGCATTTCTGGACTGTTTTGTTTGTGAACTGGGCGTCTATAGAGCCCATCTACCAAATTTCAGGTCGGTACATACGAAATTGCGAAAGACTGACAGAAACACACACAAATGAGTCAAAGTTTAGAATAACGTTGTTGTTCAACTAACGGATAGCTTGACTGCCTTAATGAATAAGACAAGACCAAAATATTACGCCGGATCAAAGCTAAATTGTCGTCATGCTCATAATCATTTGTGTCAGAAAGGTGCCAATTACTACCTATATACACGATGTGTCTTGCCTTTGAAGCAAAAATAATTTTCGGGCAAAACTAGACCGAAAATGTAGCACTTTTCTATCTTAAACTGTTCAACAAGTACGTGTTTTCGTAGTTTTTCTTTAAAACAAGAAAACCACGTTTTATGCCAGAAAACAACTTTTTTAAAGTTCTTGGTCGAGAAAATTGAATCAGTAGAATTGGCAGCGTTTGAATGGATTGTCCATGACTCCTCTAATTGAAAGTCACATAGGTAAACATTTTGCAAATGTTTCAAACAATATCTTATTCGTCCACGAACCAGCATCATCAAGTATTAGAGTTAATCTAATTTATAAATTGGCATTTTATTCTTATATGAAGAACTATTTTACTTAGTTGACAGGAGCTTTACTTATTTAATGAAACAGGAGCTATCCAACAACATTTTGCAAAGCCAGTGTCTGGATGGCACATTTAAAGAGATCTTAGCTCAATTATTAATGATAATTCTACCATATCAAATCAACATAGCCTGAGTTTTGAGGCAAAATCATAAAATAATGAACGTATTTATCTAATTGATTGAATAAAGACAATTCTAAAGGGACCAGACCAACCCAATACCCAGTTAGTTTTTTACTTCAATTCAAGGGTTTTTTGGTGTAGAGTGACTGCCTCTTGGTTCGATATTTCAAATAATGATCTTTTGAACCAAGAAACATTTTTCGTAGACTCCCAAAACATAATTTTTTGGTGTACGATTCACTTGAAAAAAGTTGCTCTTTTCAGCTTTTTAGAGTTTACTAATTCTGTCAGTTCAAAATCATCTTGTAACTCGTGATTTAGTTGTTTTCATTCACTAATTCAAGTTTAGTTTTAAAGTCGATTACGTATTTCTTGAATATAGACAATTGCTGTCCAATTTTGCAAAGGCAAATAAAATATTGTGTTATTCTGTGTTGAGTGATTCTGAATAGGCATGATACATAATATATGCTCATTGTTGAATCGTATTTAGGTATCAAACTATTGACAGGTGTCTAGGAGGGATGGATGTTGTAGGAAATACACATTTGTAAGTTACCGCAGAAACAGTTTATTCATACGGGATTGGGGTTTTACAATTTTTTTGGAGGTTTTTATGAGATCGTTTCTCTCAGTTTTTCTGTTTTTTGAAGTTTTTGAGGTGATGTTGTTGGTGATGGAGTGAGGCAGGTTAGTACCAGTTTCCGTAACCGCCCCAACCGCCCCAACCGCCGTTGCCCCAGCCGCCCCATCCGCCGTTGCCCCAGCCTCCCCATCCGCCCCATCCTCCGTAGTAGTCACCACCCCAACCTCCGTAACCCCAACCGTTACCCCAGCCGTTACCCCAACCTCCGTATCCTCCCCATCCTCCGCATCCGCAGTCACCACCCCATCCTCCGTTGCCCCAGCCTCCCCATCCGCCCCATCCGCCGTTGCCCCATCCGCCCCATCCTCCGTAACCACCTCCGCATCCACCGCAGTTAGAGCTGGGAAGAAGTCTGTGAGTAGTGTGGATTGGAATGTGTGAAGTGATGGGAACAGTGTGGCATCTTTCGACGGTGCATGGGTTGCCGCATCCTCCGCAAGGCTCAGCCTTTGGCTTTGGGTCTGGTGAAGGTGCCGCCAAACAGGCCTGCAACATTAATCAATAAATCATTAATAAATCTATAAATTTATTCCACATTAAACAACGTGATATGGAATTTTCCTATCAATTCAGAATCCCCCTCGTTCCTTCAATTTCCACAATAGAAGCACTCATGACTGCAAATAGAAGTCATTTCCAAATTTATCTACCATGATACTAAACTGACTAAATAAATCTTCCAGTAAAATGTGCGTGTAATCCACTAGAAAATGACACAATCATGATCTTAACTATTATTGACATGATCAAATGTAATTTTTACGTAATAAAACCATTCTATTTTATATCAATTAACTGTGATAACACGCCACCTTAGTTATTCATCTGAAAGTCGAGCTATTGGAACTTTCACTAAACAAACCTGGTATGCAGCCGTAATACTTCCACAAGTGGCTCATGAATTGTTGATTGATTTACATAAATTCTGATTTCAGTTGGTTTATTCCGGATTTTTAATTATACATACAAGTGAAGATGCGTTTGCTATTCATTTTGGACGAAAAATCGACTGGGATAGGTTTCAGTTACGTAAAGATTCACCCAATGCGAATAATTACAATTTCTGAACCTATAATCTACATCAAAACTATCTACATATTCGTTTGCTATTCATTTTGGACGAAAAATCGACTGGGATAGGTTTCTAAAATCCACCCAATGCAAATAATTACATTTCTGAACCTAAAATCTAATAAAAAACCTCACAATGACACGAGCAATCATACATTATTCATAGAATAGGTGTTAAACCCACGTATCAGAATTGGCTGCGTTGTGCTTAGGTCATAGGAATTTGTCCCTGTTTTTATCACTTTGTTATTATTCATGCATATAAATTTGGTTTTTACTTAAAACGGTTTGTATACAATATTCTAAATAACGGTTTGTAGGTGGGTGTACTTACGTTGAAGAGCCAGATGGCTAGGAGAGCGAAAGTGTACGACTTGGTGTACATTTTCAGGGTTGTGACTGCAGAAGCCCACTGACGATCGGATGACCGGAGGTGTGTTTTATACCTCATAGGATTCTCCGATTGACCCAATAACGGGCAAACGGATATTTCCGGCTCCGATAGATTTTGCGATTGGGGGAACGGGAAACGGGAACAGCTCTAGGTGAGAAGACGGCAATCTCTCGTTGCCTATCTGCGTTATTTACAGACGTCCGTGTAGGTACCACGTTCGCCGTCGCGTATTTGTTTAGGAAGCTTCTTGTCATAATCAGTCCACCTCGTAATTTATTGAAATGAATTCTATCGACTCACGTACTCAATTTAATGGAGATCGCAGATGGACCAGTACTTTTTAGGACGTCCCGGTGACGCAAGGCATCGTCAGAAAAAAGGACACCTATTAGAGTCAACCCAGGGGGTACGGAACACTCGAAAGATTAGACAAAAAAATAACTCCATATTAATCAATTTCAGACCATTAAAGACCGAATCAGTAAACAAAACCGATGGGTCTATGGGTGACCAATTTCGTCGAAGCTGAACAGCATGCAATTCACAACCGATTTTCATAACTATTCTCTTGTTTGATCCCAATTTGACTGTAGTTCTGCCACAAACCTCAAAAATTGTGCTTTTGCTGACTGGAAAGGTAATGAAAGGGGTTCATAGCCAATTCTTTCATCGATGCTCAAGCTAGAATTCTTGATCGATGCATATCATTCTTTTTTTGATCAGTTAAGGCGGAAAAGCGAAAAAAGGTGTCTTATTGATTGATTTGGTTTCCCAACAAATCAGTTTGAAACTGCTCAGACTAAAAATTCTCACACGATTGTCATGATTCTTATCTCGTTTTATCCCACTTGAAGCCTAGCTCTGTCACGAACCTTTAATGACTGAAAAATTTCCCCTGTGATTACAAATTTGTGTTTATCATTCAAAAACATCCCTATACGTTTTACCTACTACCTTGTTAAAATGTCTCATCTAGATTCAAAAATTTGAGTTTATTTTGGGAAAAGTTGGAAAATATTCTAATTGAAATAGTCTTTTAGATTATCTGGCTATTAAATTTGACATAAATACGTCATCATTTTTGAAGAGGTAGTGTGTTATTGTTCAAAACTAGGCGAGTAGAAATTAAATGGGACAAACCCATTTATAATATCTTACTATATACGAACAATGAGTGAACGCTATAGGTATATGTATAGTTTTTGTCTATCGTTTTCGGATATTACATTTTGTAACACAAAAATTATCCTAAAATATTTATATCCTACAAAATCCTAATCTCTTTATAGTAGCTCTACAACTTGGATATTAGTACTTTTTATCTACACAAATAAGTGGATATCGAAATGGAGTAGTACAATGTTATTACCTGCCGTTTCAAATGGCACTCTCTTCAGCTACATCATATTTCTCTCTTTAAAGAACAAACGTTTACTATATTTCTATTCGAAATTCGTCGTCAAAAGCTGTGTTTTATCAAACTCCAAGTTGTTACCTATAGACAGCTATAACCAACAACTGTAACTTAAGGAGTCGAACCGCACAGTTTCTCTTATTTTCTGCATAACTTACGTGACAATATCTGTTTCTTTACAATCCACGAATGAATTTTGATGAGAGCTTGAAAAGAGTTGCAATATGAACTTATTGGATCGGATGCAATATGAATATTGGACGATTAGAAGCCAGCAAAAATCGTGACGTACGGATGACGTAGTACCCTTGAATCGCTCACTCCACTTTTTCTCTATTCAATTTCAATTCCGAATCATGAATTTCATTTCGAAACATACGTGATCTTCATGAATTCGTATACAAAAACTTTTCAGTCGGAGGTCTTCAAGGGCACTGAAACTCAGAAAATGAAAAAATCTCATATCCGTAATGTGCTAATGACGCACATTGGGTACTAAACAATGTGCCTTCCTCCGTTCTGATCATTAACACTGGTTACCATGAAAAACAACTATAAGTAATCTAAGCCTCGATCTTTTACAGAAAACTTAGACCTGTAAAAGTGATTTTTTACAATTATGCCATTGGATGGGTTAAGGGTTTAATTCAACACTGAAGTGACACGTCAAGTTTTGTTTGTGATGTTTTTATTTTTTGAATTTTTAGTGAAGTCCAAAGGTTTGATGGTTTTGACATTTTTTTGTAGTTTTTCTATTGACTGGGAGGCTGCTGGGTGGTAGCAATTTAGTAGATCTCTACCAACCGCCGCATCCGCAACCGCAGCCGCAACCGCAACCGCAACCGCCCCAACCGCCGTTGCCCCATCCGCCGTTGCCCCAGCCTCCCCAACCGCCTCCGTATCCGCCACCGCATCCGCATCCGCAGTTAGAGCTTGGGATGAGTCTGTGGGTGGTGTGGATTGGGATGCAGGAAGAGTAGGGGACGGTGTGGCATCTGTGGACGGTGCAGCAGTCGCCGCAACCGCATCCTCCGCAAGGTTCGGGATCAGCGACTGGGCCGGCCAAACAAGTCTGTAAACAAGAAGAAAGAATTTTAGTCAAAACTAAACAATTACCAGCATCACAAGTCAACTAAGTGATCTGCGTCAACATCGCATACAAATGAAGAAAAAGCTAAAAATTCAAAATTAACCAAAACTTAATTGGTGTATTGCACACCTATACAGTTATCAAGCTATCATATCACAGACTTGGCTATTCGTTTTGAGTTAATTTGTTAAAATCCCCAAATTTGTTTTCCAACAAAAAAATCGATTCCTCCGAGAAAAACATCTAAGTCATCTATGGTGAAGAAATAATAACAACATCATAATACGAGAAGATTGAATACAGAAGATGAAAGACAGGAATGGCGTGAAACATAACTGGCTGAAATTCACTGAAAATTGGCATGGCTCGTTCCCTTCTGTTAAATTGTTTAATGAAAGAGATCTGAACAATACCACGTTATAACCAGTTGCGATATTAGAATTTCGGAAGTGCCCTCGGATCACGGTTTGTGCGTGACGTTTAAGTTTGTAGAATAGCTAGTGAATCAGGTGATAGATCCGCCGAGAACTATGGTTGCCGAGCCAAATGATAAAGGAGCGCAAAAGTGCAAGTCTTGATGTACATTTTTGGGATGTGAATGTTTGACTGCACTACCCACTGAACATTAAAATCCTAATGTACTTAGAAACTGTCGCGCTCCTAACAAAAAATAATTTAGAGGTTTAATTGGTATTGGGTTTTAATCTGAGGATTGTGAAGCGTGAGTGTTGCGGGTGCTGATAAAGTATTCCGAAAAACTGTTAAATGTAAATTGAAGTTCCTTACATCTTGTTATTATTATTTTTCAAATTTCACATCACGTATTTCAAGTTTAGCAGTGTTACTTTCATCAATATTGTGCATTTAAACAATTGAGAATTGCATTATAATTGAAACACTTGAATTTTAATTACTGCATTATTGAACGATTAAAACAGTAATTTGACGTTGATTATCCCTATATTCAATCGAAAACTATTTCTTTTAAAATTGTAGGTTGAACAATTTTCTCTTAAAACAACAACTTTACTTGGAATGTTCCAACCGATATGTACCAATTTCTTGGCCACAATATCCGTAATTACAATCATGAATGGCCGTTAAGTTTTAATGGTTTTAGCGTTGATAGAAATGATTATTACAATAATATCGACAATTTCCTATCCCAAAAGAGTTGTTTTTTGTCAAATTTTATTGGGTACTGTAACTTGATGTATTTTAACTTACGGCAACAACCGCGAGGGTGACGAAAGAGAAGATGAAAGTCTTGGCGTACATTTTCGAGATGAACTGAAGAGATGTTGGCCCGCCTACCATTTTATACGGATACTTTGACCCGATCTGTATCTCGGATTGATAAAAATTTCCTTTCATTCGAAGCGGGAAAACTGACGAGCGAAGTTGGGATCGTGCGGCAATGCGTTTGCCCAATCGCACGTAACTCACCTAGGTCAACCTACATACCCAATTTTCGGGGTCCAACCTCGCATTCCGCACGTTTTCCGTAATTGTAATGGGCACGAGAGCTTGAAAATCCGCTTTTCAACGGTTCAAAGAGATTTCAAAAAGTGTATTTTCGCCTAAAGGGGTTGTCAGGAAAGATCGCTGCGATAGAAGTCGTAATATATGGAACCAATGAAGCAAAGTTGGAAACGCAAGTTTCTTGAAAATACCGTATTTCCTCCAAATAGAAAATCTAACAATTTTGAGGAACCATCACAAATCTTCCAAATCTGCAGTCAATTTGTACACCGATTTTCCCCGAGTTCAAAAGAATCTGTGGCGAAATCACCAAGAAATCCGCGATCCTTAGGCTACTTATTTGAAAAATTTATTCTGTGATTCAATGCACTTTTGAATGAGTACGCTGATATATTAAAGATGAAGAACCAACGGTGGACAATATGAGTCCTAAATCGAAGGCAAATGCTATGATCCTGTAAATCGTTCTTCAATGCATTGAAAACTAGCTTGAAATTATCATTATCAGTAGGTAACTGTTTTAAGAAAGTCCTTTTCTGATAGTTTTCTGTTAATTTTGGTACAATTTTGTAAACCGGACAAATATACTACCTAATCAAAAATTGAAACCCACACATTTGCATTCTGTTTTATTAAATCCCTACATACTGAAATACGTTTTTTAAAATACCATATACTCAAACTATTTAAAATTAGCACTACGAATAATGACATAATTTTTAGTTCTGTGAAAATTTCTTCTTCAGAGGCTTCGGAGATTGATTTCAGTTCAATACAAATGTTCAGTCAAATCTGTAAACAATTACGTGAACACGTAACAACACTTAAGATTTGGATGATCGTAACGTAAATTATATGATGTATTGGAATAACCATGTTCCAAGTTGGTTTTGAACAATCTTGAACATGGTTACCTCGTAACATGCTGTTGACCTTCTTCCATGACGTATTAATGAGATTGGACACTGAATATGTTATCAATGTAAGATAATGACGTTACAACGGACTGTGATATATAGGGATAATGAACTGTGATATCAGGATAATTTAACAAAATTTTGAAAAAAAAAATGTTATGTAGAACAAGTATTTAACTATTAATATGTTCAGTAACCACGGTGACGTGTATAGTACAAGATAATTGAGAACCTACGATACTAATCCGTCATTGCTAGTTTACATTTGCCATTGTAGGGCATAGGTACCTACCAGAGAGAGGCACTAATCATTTTATCGAAACATACATTTTTCAACTTTGAAACTATGTGGGATGTAATGTTGATTGATGCATAAATAAAGTATAAATAAATCAAATTTGTTTTTATTATTTCGTCGATTCTCCTTTTACTTTCTATGATAAAGTTTGCGGCTGTGGAAATGGACTAAAAAGTTGAATATCTGAATATTTTATTGATCTTGATGAAAAAAATTGTTATTACTAAGAATTAGGTGTATTTTATGGGTGTGTGTTCACCCAGCGTTGCTCTGTTAAGTCCAATCAAATAGGTGTGCATTCACTACCAAAATTATCCCTATATCATTATTTATTGTGTAAATAAATCGTTTAATTTTGTTATCCTTTGGCTTATTAATTACCAAGAGGAAGTTCTTTTTATTAATTTTTCAATTATTTCCTTTAATATTTCTTTATACATGCAAACATTAGAACGTCTACAATGAAATACCTACAGGCTAAATATAATCTTTCGGTCACTACATTTTGTGTACAATTTCCAAGGTTTGGGCAGTTAACGGTTTGTATAGAAGCTTTGGCGAATGTGCAACACTTTTAATGTTTTGTTCAAGGTGTGGACTGATTTTAAAATTTAAGAACCATAAAAATCATTTGTCTAAAATCACAAATAATGGAGAAATTAGTTTTCTTTTTAAATAAAATATTTGAGTAGTGATTAATTTTTGTTGGTATTTACTTAGAATTATACATGCCCCTACAACCGTTGTTTTTAGTTGCCGTACATTCGCTGAGTTTCATGTTTCAAGGATTGGTTTCGTTGTCAATGACGAGGACCTATTGTTTCATACTTGTGCTCCCTATTTTATAAACATCGCAATACAATGTTTCCTCTGTTTCTTCGATAATAATCACAGTGATTTTGTAATGTCGCAGACCGAATCCTACTGACGACCCGGATAACAATTGAGGACAAATGGAAACGAAGATTCCTAGCAGTTGGTCAATTCAGTTGCATCGGAAATTCACCAATTGTACCTTCAGAGAATTACCTCTTAAAGCAACGATTTCAGCCAAGGACGACGGCTGATGAAAGTCTTGGCGATGGTGGAAGTCATTTTTGGATTTGAGTTGTAGGTGCTGAATCTGCGCTGATTTCGGGGACTTGATTCCTCCCCAACTGATTGTAAGCTGCTTCAAGTGAAGCAGAGCAAAATTCTCATAATCAAATAAAAATCGTAAAATTCAATTAAAGACGTGATTGTTTACTATTTCTTACCCATACTTCCAGAAATACGATTTTAGGGCCACTGTCACCGTTTCAGGGCTTGTGATTTAGTGAGCAAAAAAAAAAAAAAAAAATTAATGCAAAAAAAAAAAAAAAAAAACGTGTATTTTCAAGCGCATTTGATGTGATCGAACGGGTGTGTGGATCTACCTTTGACCGTTAATCACATAATCATACTCAACATTTCTATAAACAGTTCTATCACACTATATAAACACGAGCTTATCAGAGTATATTTTCAATCAAAGATGTTTCAAAGTATTTGGTAATGCTTGGGCGGGTGGAATTCTCGTCCCCGTCTCCCAGGGCAATACCTTTTAATTCTGATTGCAAGACTCCCCCCTCCCCCGAAAAGTTTTTGCCAGTGAAGGAAGGAGGGCCCCAGCGGGGTAAGCGTCTCCCAGGGCAAGCGACGTGGTCGTCTTCTAGGGAATTTGGGATATACGATTTTTTGACTTTGCATATTGTTATTATTCTCCCTAATTGTGTTATTCACCTATTTCTTTTTAACCTGCGTAGCAGGGCCATTAAACTAGTAAACGATAAGAAGAGGAAATCATAACAAACAACGGGATCAAACCTTACGAAATCAGGAAGAACGGGAAACATTTAACAGTAGATTTCCATCAATTCATTCCGCGGATGCTATCACTCAAACTTAAATTTTATAGGTAATGCCGTTGACATGATACATTCTTCACCCAGAAAAAGAAAAAACGTTTTAGTTATGTAGGTTTTATTCTCTTTTTTTTTTTTTTTTTAAATCCTCAAATGTGCCTGAAAATACACGTTTTTTTGCATAAAATCTCAATTTCCTCAAAAAAGTTCCCCCTAAAACCTAACAATTAAATATACCATTGGAAAGCTGAGACTTTCGCACATTTTTTAAGTTTACAGGCTCAAACGTATCATTAAAATTAAAGGGGGCTAATGAGCCATTAAAAAAATAATTTTTTTTCAAAATTTGACAAAATTTACTTTTCAGGATCATTTTTACCCCTTAGTTCCTTTTAAAAGATTATTATTAAAGACTGAGACGATAGATAATTTTATGTTCTTTCCAACGGCATACTTAGATTTGCAAATACTTTGAAAACACCGGAGTTATGGCTGTTTTAGTGACGTAAGTTCGAAAACAAGAAAAAAAATTTTAAAAGTGGAATAACTCAAAAACGAAGCCTCTAAAAAAAAATCTGTAAAAATCTGTAGGCACTTTTTGTTGGAAACTAGTTGTACAATACGTGTGCCAAGACTTTCGGATCTTACGCTGTACACCCTGTATATTAAGCCGCAGCCTTGATTTACACGTTACTCGAAGTAAGGTACGATCCAGCGATCGTCGTACAATTGAAATTGTAATTCAAAGAGACACCATGAACGACAATGATTTTCAAGCTTGTTGGAACAATACAAACCCCATCGTGAATCAATAATCAAAATTTAAATTTAATATTTAAACAGTAATTAGAATATACATACCGTTTAATATTAAACTTAGCAAAAATAATAAAAATTTCAAAAGCAATACTCCTACATTTTTAGTAAGTTAGTTACTTATTTGTTTTCAAAATTGGCCGAGATCTGTCATGACCACAACATGGCACATGTCAGGTGCCCGTAGGAAAGGACAATGATATTTACAAACACTAAGTTTGGGTCTTACTAGCCGATTATTGATCTACTTGTCGATTTGGAGGGATTATAGACCATTGAATCGAGAAAATAGATGTTCCCAGCACTGCATAAAGCTTATGGAAATTTCCATAACTTACCTCTAAAAATCCCATGCCAATAAAAGCCATTTGCCGCATGATTTCATCATTCTGTATTTTCGCAGTGTTTATCATTCTATTAAGGGGAAATACTCAAGTTGTACGGAATAAACTATTAACACTCTCAAAGTGCATGTTTATTAAAAGTGGTAATAAAGGAGTGGTAATAAAATTCGATTTTTTTGTATGATTTTATAAAATTTGTGGGCGATAGAGGAATATACTTAGGGGTAGTAGAATAGGGAATAGGGAATAGTAGATCATCCGTTCTAAGAATGCGGTGATTCCATAGGTAATTTGAAGATTCTTCCTCGCTCAGTCGAAGAGCTGATATCACATGACCAGTCGTTGTGTGGTCAGAAGCGTAGAGTAGCTAGAGATGGCTTGACAAATCCCGATGTCAAGCTTTAATGCGATGGAAGTGAAAATGTCAACATTCTCCGTAAGATCCGACACCTTCGTATCCTCCGAGACAACCGCAGCCACTCAGCAGACCTCTGTAGGTGCTAAGACCTCCACAGCCGATGCCTCCGTAGCTGAGACCTCCTAACCCGAGACCTCCACAACTACATCCATATCCACATCCGCATCCGCCTCCATATCCGCATGCGCATCCGCAACCACATCCGCATCCGCAGGTAGAGCATGAGATGGGCTTGTGCTGTACGGCGTGTATGCGGGTACAGCAAGGCGAGGAGGAGACTGTGCAGTACTCACTGCACTTCCGACACGGACCTGCTGCACAAACCTGTAACAAATATGATGATAAAAACATCAGAAATAGATATAGACAAGTGTGAAGATGAACTAGACAATCAACTTAATCTATATTTAAAAAAAAGGTTCAATTTAGTTTAGTAGAAAATCGAATCTAATGTAATACAATAAAAAAAACCTAAACTCAGCATCAAATACAATCGATGATGGACCTTGGTGTCTGGTGTGATGAGCGGCTATGCTTTTTGGGGCACATTGAGGCGATTGCAGGTAGGGCCATGCGTATGTTGGGTTTCCTTGAGCAGAACACAAGAGAATTAAATAATATCCTGGCAATTGTTTCCCTGTATAGGGAACTCGTTCTTCCAATTATGGAATATGCCTCCACCATATGGTCACCCCAGTACGTCGTGCATAGGCATCGTCTGGAGAGGGTCCAGCAAAAGTTCCAGGGCTACGTTGCCTTCAAACCGGGGATCCCATCTGCTGAGGTCGACTACAGTTCCCTGCTCGAGTAGTGTAAAATGAGCACGCTTGAAACCCGTCGTATCTCTGCTGATCTCGCTGTGCTGCACAAGGTGATCAACGGTGCGACCTGCTGCTCTGCATTGCTCTCAAAGATCAGTCTTCAAGTACCACGCGTGGCCGCCCGTTCACCCCAACTCTCCTACGTACTATTTTCCTCTTCAAATTATCAGAGAAATCGTCTACCACGCAGCGCAAATCTTTTTCTGTCCATCCACCCAAATTTTTTCAACTCCACCCTCTCAAGCTTAAAGTTGCTAGTTTCCTCCTCTGATTTGTTGTTCAATTGACTCAACTGTTTAACATCAAGTGTTGACCTTCAGTGTTGAAATGCGAACTGTCGCTCAAACTATTAACACATTATTATCATTATTTTATTATTATTGTCGAATTGGGCTTGCCCGTACATAAATAAGTAAATAAATACAATGATTCTGTGATTGAAAGTTCCTAGAAAAAGGCCTTTATTAGACTAAAATACGGCGAAATAATGATGAAAATAGATACAAAAATGTGGGTAACTCTAAACATGTACACAAATTAACAAGCAATCAACCAGCAGCAGTTTATTTTGTGTCATATAATCTATATAAATTGGTGGCCGCCTGACTCACACACTTCTTCTGGAAATAAGGTCTGCCTCCGGTTTGTTCCTTCCAGGAGGTCCACGTCTCTAGAAGTTAAGCATTCAGAATGAAGTGCAGGGTCTCAGTCTACTGTTACCTGATGTGTACCGAATGATGCGTATTCCGGGTTGGCTTCCAGGAGGTCCACCCAATCTAATCATCATACTTGCTTGCAACAATCAGCCGTAGCAGGTCTTTTCCTGGTTTCCGCTTCCAGGTTGGTACAGTTTTCCTGCTGGCGGGCTTTCCTGGGTTGTTGAACCTTCTCTTCTGTGGTGTTTGGCAGTGCATACAAACGTCATCGCTCAGAATGAAGAGCCAGACGTAGACCTCTCTTAAAGCTGAATTGCTAGTGCATAGATTGAATATTTCAAGATCGGGTTGAATAGCTTTCCACAAAATTTCAGTGTACCATTCCCATCGTCCACTCCCCGGAGAATTGTAAGGAGTTGTTCGGCTGATTGCGATGCCGTTTGCGTGCAGAGCAGATGTTTTTTCCAAGACATGGTTTTGCACATTAAGAAATGTTATGGTGATGGTTAATTTTGCATTTAACTCCATGTATATCAATCCAAAAGGGCTCTAAATGTGGGTTTATAGTTCAGTTTTATGTGAAAAATAGTTAGTTTGTTCATGTAGAGCTCGCATCCATCTGAGAGCCTGGTAGAGGATGTCAATAGTTCAGACGGCAGAGTTGATCGTATGGCTTACATGCTTCTCTGTTGATCACTGCTTGATCCCCACCTTCCTCCCTCTGACCATTATCCACGATCAGATATATGTGGCACATGAATCTTTACCAATTCGCTAAGGTACTGGAACCCAGTTGTTTAGTTTGTCGAGTTGATCACTGTTTTTACTGGCCAACGCATTCTAGTAAAGATATTTGAACCAAACAGTTTAGTTGGTTGAATCACTGTCACTGTTGTATAACGAAAGACACAAAATGAGAAAAGATTTTTATAATTTAATAAGGATTTAAGAATGAAAAGAAGGGAAAGCAGCTGATAACTCTCTGTATGATGGTCAAGCTTCATAGATTCGAGGAACTATGATCATTTGCAATCTGCAATCAACGAATCAACTAAATGTAAACGTGAAACTTGTTTCCTCGTTACTTACTGCCTGCAAACTATTCAACAAAAACCAGCAGAAAAGGAGAAAAATGAAAGTGACCAAGAGGAAATTTATGTTAAAAAGTTTTAATTTTCCAAAATATGTAAAGACTATGTTTCAGCTCACAGACTTACTTCCAGCATGGCTAACAAGTTATGTGTCGTTTAAAGTAATACATTTCGCCGTAACGAGGATTTAAATGGTAAGTCAGTAGGAAAAGGGTTTGAGCAAAATTTCGCTCAATGCAAATCTTGTAATGATTCAAACGCTGGGACGAAGGACAGACCTCAATCGGAACAGAATTTTAGTGAAGCTAGGTAAATTTGAATTGCCTAAATCTTGATGAGGAGGGGGGAATGATGAAGCGCTCAATTATAAATTTCTTATTTTAGGAGGTAATTTGTACTTTTTGGTTTCAGAACGGGTTGTTTTTTAGTTTCTAGAACTTTGGATGTAATAAAAAATGCTGTAAGAAGGACGTTTTTGGAAATTTAGGAGAATCAATTGAAATTTTGTCATTTCACTCATCATTACGGAGCCATCATTTTGTATTCAATCGGGTAGAAGTGTAGATTTGTAATGATCACAATGAAAATTCTTTAAAATTGAGTGACATTCTTTGCAGCTGGCTCTAGGGATAGTTGTTGATTCTTTAAAGAAAAGATCACGCCCAAAAACACAATGTTTGAAGGGTCATTACCAAATGGGAGGGCTTTGGTTAATTAGTAGCCCGTCAGGATGGTACTTACGGCAAAAAAGCAGGAAAGCACGAGCGCGGATGTGAAACTCTTGGGGAACATTTTGGAAATGAACTGCCGCTTTGGTCCATCAACTTTTATATAAATAATGTCTCCAGGCTTGAATTACGAGTGTGCTACTGTTATTGCGAAGCGATCACAATTTCGTTTTCTTCATAAGGAATGAGAAACGTCAAACTCGGAAGATCGTGAGGCCGTCTGTTGAAGGAACCGGACGGGAAGGAACATGGTTGGGGAAGGTCACGTAGGTCGCCATTTAGGGGATAAAACGGTGAGGAATTGTACTTAGACGATTTCCGAAACATGAGGCTGTCGTGGTTAGGCGGGTTGACCCCTAGATGTTGTTGCACCCAGGTCACATTGACGGCATTCAGTACAGAAAAATGTTCATGTCAGGTTAGACTTTTGACAGTACATGTTCAAATAAATATTATCAAGATAACTCTTATTGAAATGTCAAATACTAAACGTCGACAGATGTTCACATTGGTCTATAAGTTTCAGATGTTCTCTTGACAGTAAAATATGTTCAAGGAAACTGTTGTTGAAATATTAAAAACTACCTGTTGACATACCTGTCCACGTTGTTCTAATTTCACGTTCAGAAATGTACAAACAACTGTTAAAATTTGAAATACTGCCTGTTGACCTACTTGTACATATTGGTATTTAAGTTCCTATTCCGGGCTGGGCCACTGTGTTACACTATCCAGCTCGGACATCGGTTAGTATTCAGTTGGAGGATGTAACACGTAACTTAAAATAAGTTATCTATCTATCTATTTTCAGGTAGACTCTTGGCAGTGAGTTTAAGTCAACTGTTGTTGAAATGTGAAATACTGCCTGTTGACCTACATGTGCATGTTGGTATGTGAGTTTCATCTCCATCGGTCGTTATTAAATTGAGGGACACGTAAAGGAAATGATGAAAAATAAACCATCTATCTGTACAGAGTGTATCAAATAAGGTGCGCAGTACTACACCCACGTATTCTACAACTAATTTTCAACAAAAAGCAACTCATAGCAATTTTATTTATCCAGCTTAGTTCGTATTTCCACCTTGTCTCATCAAAACGCCATTTTGAAAATTTACTGTAATAACTTATTATAAACTACTTGCACAAATTCAAAAATGCACCTTGTTCGTCAAAATGCCAACTTATTTTAAACCCGTTACCAAGCGTCAAAAACCTGGACTTGCCTCGCTGTTTTTTGCATTCAAACGAGGTTTTCTCGACCAAATAAAATAGTAAAAATTGTTTTTGAAATACCATTCATAAGCTGACTTTTTGGCGCATTGATCAACAGGCACCTGATCAAATGCAGATTAGAGTGGAGTACTGAAAGTTTCTAATTTTCTTAAAGTTGGCTTTGTAGAGTAATTTTTCGCCAATTTGATGTGAGCTAAAAAAATTTTGGCTCTTAAAAGATAGAAAATTTAACGTGCTTTCAAACGGTATCCTTAAATTTTAAATTACAGAATACTGTATGTGAGTTATACCCGTTTTGCTGAGACAAGGTCGAAAACACGAGAAAAATCTTGGAAGTGAAGTTACTCAAAAACTAAGCGAGGTAAAAAAAAATTGCTAGGAGGTAGTTTTTGTTGAAAATTGCTTGTAGAATACGAGGGTCAAGTACAGCGTACCTTATCTGATACACCCTGTAAACTTTTGACAGTAAAATATCTTCAAGACAACTCGTTTTGAAATTTGAAATATGACCTGTTGACGTATAAGTATGTCCATGTTGGTGCGCATACTCCCTATGAAGGGTGGCCACATGACATCTGTTGTCATGTTGGAATGATCACATGTGATCACATAATGACGATGGTTTATTAATGGCCCCCCTCTAGCCTGGCGATTTGACATTTTATCGTCCTTTCCTGGCTCAGCTCTCCAGCCGGCGATGACCCCTCTAGAATGTTGTCATTCATCATCATTACACAATGGATTGTTTTGAAGAATTCCACTGACTCAGTGTTTTGACAAGGCCTAGCCGAATTACGGAATGTTGCCCAGTACAAGACATATTCAACACAAGTTTTCATATCTAAAACAACCATAATGTACTATTCTTATATATGTAACATGATCTTGAAAATCATGTACTATACGAGTATTTATAAAAAGGGTGAAAACAGTTTAGGTGGACAAAACTTGAGGTTGATTCAACGATTAACTTGCAAAAAAATTTTTCGCATTATCACCTAATGGCACTAAAATGGAAATAGCTCTCTTATTAAAAAAAGTATATAACAGTTTAAAAAAGTGTTACATTTCCTATCCGCATAGTGGGAAACGCACTTCTGTAAAGCGGTTTTCACAGGTAAAAATAGGACAAATTCCAAGTTTCAAATTTGTCTCAAACATTACGTTTTACAGAATCGTTTTTGCAGCATAGGAATAGCTATATTGTCGGACACTCAAAGTGGAAACGTAGCCTAGAATCTCAGATTACGAGCGGTTTAATTAATTATGATTTTAAGCTGCTAACTAGAGGTGAAAACGGCTTTTGAACGACGAAAAAAGAAGGACTGCAAATTTTGAAAACCCAGCTTTCTAATAGAGAAAATGCCAAAAATTACTGATATTATCTGGTAATGATTAATGATTAGAGTTTGAACATTCAGTCCATTACGAGTGAGAAAATTTGTGTCTCCATTCCCAAAATTGGTGGACTACCATTTGCTGTCTTCCAAACATGGCTGGTTTTGAACTTTTCAATTCCTAAACCTTACATGTTGCAGAAGTTTTCTCACGTTCCAAACGTGAACCAAACGAATGGGCACCAAAACTTCAAACTATATTTTAAAATATGATTGTTGCAAACATCAGGATATTTTCGGGAGAGACTTCTCTCGTTTATACCTTCCCTTCAAATACACCTGGCCAGCAACGTCAGTGTGGTCCGATTCAGGTGTTCCACAGCTCATTCGAGTCATTGTTATTTACGTTCCAATCGTACCACGGTATTGCCACAGTAAATCGCAGTCGTGTCAGTGACTAGGGGTTCATCCCATACCTTATTGAATGAGATATCATGGTCTTAAATATAAATTAGGAGTAGGAAGTTTAAAATGAAATAACTACGAAATTTGTTTTGGTTTTTTTTTATTGATCCGAAAGAGGGAAGGTTTTAAATTTTTTTGTGATGGTTTATTGCTTTTTGTGATGGAGTTCGGTGGTGGTAATTTAGTACCAGTTACCGCAACCGCAACCGCAGCCGCCCCAGCCGCCGTTGCCCCAACCGCCCCAACCGCCGTTGCCCCATCCTCCGCATCCGCAACCGCAACCGCCCCATCCGCCGTTGCCCCAGCCTCCCCATCCACCGTAGCCCCAGCCGCCCCAACCGCCGTTGCCCCAACCTCCGTAACCTCCCCAACCGCCTCCGCATCCGCAGTTAGAGCTTGGGATGAGTCTGTGGGTGGTGTGGATTGGGATGCAGGAAGAGTAGGGGACGGTGTGGCATCTGTGGACGGTGCAGCAGTCACCTCCGCATCCTCCGCATGGTTCGGGTTCAGCTACTGGCCCAGCCAAACAAGTCTGAAACAGACACAAATTTATTTGAAAATTGCCAAATCAAACTTAATTGTGTCGCCTTAAAAATACACAGG
The DNA here is from genome assembly GCA_031894815.1 of Creontiades dilutus. Lineage (NCBI taxonomy): Eukaryota > Metazoa > Arthropoda > Insecta > Hemiptera > Miridae > Creontiades > Creontiades dilutus. Next base: position 72,055 of record JAVIWC010001248.1, on the reverse strand, counting down.
CCGGAAAAAATTTCTTCTTAGCATCTCAATATTAAGGAGGAAATTATCGTCAGAAACATTCACAGTTCACCCTCTATGTTTCTTGACTGCCAAGTCGTCAAAATGAAAAAAATTTAAAAAAAACTTAAAAATTTGAAATTTAAACGCGATTTTAACATTTTCACCCTGAAATCTGATTTTCAAATGTTAAATGAGCTCGGGTATTGGTATGGGACCCATCGCAATCTATTCCGCGTATAAAATTACGCTAAAATGATTGCTCCTGTCATTGTGAGGTTTGATGATCACTCTCAGAATCGGACAAAAATTGTCGATTATTTGGTTTGCGTGAATTTCTAAGGAGTTGACATCTATCCCAGTCGATTTTGTGTCAAACATTATTAGAAAACGACACCCAATTCTCCCATATCAGTAAAAACGTCGAAAAATTACGTTTTTAATCGGTTTTTGCAAGTAGCATCTACGCGTGTGAGCCAGTCGGTCCCTCCATCAAAATGGATGTAATTATTAGTAATCTTAATGGTATTGCTTAGAAAATCATTAAAAAACTGTACTTTTTCCCTAAAGAACAGGTATTAACCACCAGTTATGAATGGATGGTAGCATATTCAAACTAAAGTACCGTAGAAGCACGAGAATATTTTATCCAAATTTTAAAGTTATTTGATTTCAAGACGTTCAGAAGGCATGATTTTATTTATATAGAAGTGAACTGTTAATTTGACGTGGTGTCATTGCAGCATAAATTAATTCGTAAACCAACTTATTCCAAAAACTTAACATCATTGTAATCAATAACGTTGGATACTTACGGCGATGATGGCAAGAGCGACGAAAGAGAAAGTGAAAGTTTTAGCGAACATTTTCAGACTAAACTGAAGTGACTATGACCCAACCAACTTTTATAGTTACGAAAAAAATGATATTACGTGTGTGATATGGTAGGAGCATGATACTGAGATATTACGGGATGATAGGGTATTTCGGTAATGCGGACAGGAAAAAAAAACCAACGTTCAGGTGGAGGGATCGAAGCGTAGGTACGTTCTATCAGTGTTACTGAATGTGGGTCAATCTAGATTCTCATGCCTGAGCCTGCTTGACCGTTTTTCGTTCGTTTCCGCGTTCCGAGTACACGTTTTTTTGGGATTGACGTTATCTTAATTAATTACCTAGTTTTGAGTTGGAAAAATCCAAAAAAAGGAGAATTTCCTAATTCGCTAGAGACAGATACAATATCGTATGAAAGAGAAAAAATTGATATACAATATCCTTGAAAGCAATAGAAGCCTGTCTAGTAGAGTATGCTACATAACGTATTCGCAACAAGAATAATAATTATGAATATTTATTTCTCCTACTTATGTTTGGAGCATGAGTTTTAATTTTTTACAGATACGTTTCGTCCTTCACCGAGGACTTCATCAGTCTTCCGTTGATCTCCTTGAGGAAAATAAAAACTCATGCTAGAAAATAAGGGATTCAAAGATGAATGTGGTCACCCCACTACCTAAACCCACTACTAATTATTTATTAACATAAGTAGGAGAAATATAAGAGAGTTGCCGGCATAGGTAATAGTTTGCCCCACGTTCTTAGATGGGGTGTATACACTCAATTAAGGCGGGCAAATTAATACACATATACATCTGAGACGGCCATTGAGTAATATTTCTGGTCTTCGACATATCTGCATGTATGTATGTGAGCCCTTGAGTAATAGTTTGTCCAACATTCTTCGATGGGGTGTATGAATTTGCCCCTCAATCGAGCGTAAATGAGAGAGACCGCCGTTCAGTAATATTTCGCGTATTCAACGTATGTGTGAGGGAGAGACAGGTGCCCTTTCGTGATAGTTTATTCCTCATTCTCTGATGATGTGTATTAATTTTCCCGCCTTAATTGAATGTGTATGAGAGAGACAGCCGTTCTATCTTCAACGGATTTGAGAGAGAGAGAGAGACAACTTTTTTTCGATTCTTTTAATTCTATTCGCTCTTGCCTTCATTATAGTTTGTAAAAGAGCATCTTCTCACGAAATTGTCTCCCCGAGCCTGTAAATTGTTTAAATTTCATTTCTTTTCTTATTTATCAGATATTTCTCAGTTCACTGTATTATTCTGTACTTTTTATTCTAATACTTTGTTCTTTTTGGTGTATTGGGCTTGCCTGTATTATCAAATTAATAAACGAACCCTTGAGTAATGATTCGAACTCCCGTTTTTCAAACCCGTCATCATTTTCTATTTTATTCATATGATTAACCGTTGTGTAATAGTTTTCCATATCCCTACTGTATATTAGTGATAGACAATCTTTGGACAAAACGTCGCAATGTCACAAACACCCCTCCTCCAAGAAATCAACATGAAGAGCCTGCGATGAAATGATGGAAACACGAGCGACAAGTTAATAATATGATTTATTTTTCGTCGTTTATAACAATAAATAGTTCAGGACTCTTTAATGAGTTTCATTAATTAACAAGTGTGGGGCTGAGTCGGGGGTGATGCCGCTAGAGTTCGTCTTGCGATCGTCTCTTCAACTTTTAAGCTTTGGCTGCGAGTCCCTCTCTGATCTCGTATTACTCAAGTTCTCTGTCTGCCCCACATACTTTGAAACCCAGAGATATCATTCAACGGATGATCTCTCTTAGAAGCCCAACAATTAGGGCAAACTAGTACATCCCAACTAAGAATGTACTGCAAACTAATACTCAAGGACTGTCTCCCTCTCTCATATACTTTGAAGACCCGAAATATTACTCAAAGGCGCTCTATCACATAAACGGCCAAGTAAGGCGGGCAAACTAGTACATTCCAATCGTCTCTACACTTTCTTGGCATTAGCTGCTATTCGGTCTCTGATTCAATCGAACGTGCAATACTGAAGGGCTACGTCTCTCACATACTTCTCTCGTGTAAGCCCAAGTAAGATGGGAAAATTGCTACTTCGCATCTGAAGAAAGTTGGGCAAAATATTACTCAAGGGCTCTCTCTCTCTCTCTGTCTCTCTCTCTCTCTCTCTCTGTGAAAAATCTTGGTCGTAGACAGTAAGGAAACGAACAAGTTAATAATGTTTGTAACAAAATTTATAAAGATGGATTGGGTTATCACTCTCGCAAGATGTAAAAAAGAAAATCGTTCTCTCTATGCAGCGTCTGTGACATCTCTCGAAAATACACAAGTTACAGCGTGCTCAGAATGCGTGTGTAAAATTGGGCTCTCTCTCTCTCTCTCTCTCTCTCTCTCTCTCTCTCTCTCTCTCTCTCACACACACACTCTCTCTCTCTCTCTCTCTCTCTCTCTCTCACTCTCTCTCTCACACACACACACACACACACACACACACACACACACACACACACACACACACACACAAATATACTATGAAAACCCCACATATTAGTCAAAGGCTGTCTCTCACGTAACCGCCTAAATAAGGCGGGCAAACTAGTACATTCCGATCGTCTCCACACTTTCTAGGCTTTAGCTGCTAGACGGTCTCTGATTCCGTCGAACATACATTACTCAAGGGCTCTGTTTCTCTCACATCCTTTGAAGACCCTGAATATTACTTAACAGCTATCTCCCTCCCTCTGTCATAAACGACCAAATAAGGCTATGGTTACTATGGATGCAAGTTCTGACGAAAAAGTGTTCTGACGCGTTCTGACGAATTCGTCCGAACAAACAAACGCCCGTTTTCCAATGAGAGTGTTTGCACTGGCTGCGACAAGCACGTCAGTTCACGCACGACTTCGTCAGAACAGGTCGAGCGTTCAAAGTCATTTGATTTGTTCGTGCTTTCTGACGAAAATTTCCAATGTTTTGCGCTATTATCACCATGGATATCGAAAAATTGATTGGTGTAGTGTTTGATAATAGGTGTTTGTGGGACATGAAAGACAAGAACTATCTCAATAGAGAAGTTTCACGACAAAAGTGGAAGAAAGTAGCTCAAGAAATCAACACAAATCTTGAAATAGCATTTCAAACTCTCCCTTTTCGTCTCTTGCAGAAAAAAGGTTGTTTACATGTTCTGTTTTCACACCACTTATCAACAGTAACTTTATCAAAGGACGTTCAGAAAAATAAAGCTCGTCAAATTCGTCCATTCTGCTGGAGAAATTGAAACGTACTGACCGTCAGAAAGCGCATAGTGAAACCACCTTCTGACGAAGTCATCACAACAAAATTTCGTCCGAACTCGCATCCATAGTAACCGTAGCCTAAGGCGAGCAAGCTAGTACATTCCATCTAAGAGCCTACGACAAACTCTTACACAAAGGATGTCCCTCTCGCACTCGTATTTCCCGTCACTAATATGTCATGTACGTATCAGCTAACATTTATAGGTGACAAATGTGTTTCAAATACCACAATTACAAGATATAAAAACTACCTCCGGTTTTGCAACCGATTCCATCCACAATGTGGGAATTGGTGTCCTGAATCTAGATCGAGAGCCCATCGATAAAGTGGGATCATTCGATTCATGTCTATCTACAGCAAACATAGACACTTTAGTGTTATATGAAAGTTAATGAATTCTTTTGATATTTCGAGTGTTCTAAATCTTTAAAGTTGACAGGAACAGATGAATAGAACCCAGTTCCGAATAGATGCGATTTTCAATTTTGTGATTTTTATTCTAATTTCGGATTTTACGCATCCTCAAATGTGAAGCAAACAAGTGGGGGTTATAACGTTGTTTTCTTGGTCGATTACCAGGGTTCACTATTTAAAACAATAAACCAAAACGCGATCGTCCAAAAACATCGGTAATTGGCGGAAAAGGCACACCAGCGATCGCTTGGCAGACGATTTACTGTTAAACCCACCTAGTAATCCCAATGTTTGTGACAGGAACTGTCATGTGTAAACTAAATTTTAACTTCACTCAAAGAACACTTTACAGGTACAAATCGTGAAGAAAGATCGCGGCGAACGGTTATCTCCCTAGATTTCATCTGCGTGCTCCGCTCCGATTGCCGGGCGGATTTTTTTTTTCGGGAAACTCCTTCGCACGGCAGGGCTAACAGATTTCCGGGATCTTCACGTGTAGAACGACTGATATCGATGTAGGAGGCCTAAAAAACGTGGAACGTAATGAGGGCAAGAAATTCTCGTATAAAAACGTTGTTCAGACCTCGTAAGTTCAGTTGATTCTGACTGACATTTGAACAATGTACGCCAAGACTTACGCTTTCGCTCTCATCGCCATCTGGGCTTTCAACGTAAGTATTTAATACCCGTTAAAATATTATGAGTATCTAATCAACTTTGTAAATCATTAATTCAACTAAATTAAACATAAATACAATAAAATGGAACAATTTAAATTTGAGAAAAATAATCTCTTACACAACTCTCACAAAGAAAGTGTGCGGTTTGATGCATGCCTATACGACGGTAAAATGCAATACATGTTCTGAAAGATTCTGTGGTCTTGAGGAAATGTTCCCTAATATCCATGAATTCGAATTGAGCCTCAACTTAGAGTCAAACTAAAAGAACAATACTTGATGCTTTTCAAAAATATGCTATTTGAGGAATCCAAAATGGAAGTAAGTGAGTCAAGACGGAGAAGAAATATACCCCATCACGCTCTCACACATCAGGGCCATTCGAGAAAATGACGAATGAAATATGAATAGTGATATGCTCTGCATCCGAAGGATTTCTTCTGAAATAGTCAAACTCGGAACAAAATGAAATTACAGTAGAAGTCGTGGAACTTTTTCACATTCATCCACAACTTTATCAAAATACGACTCAAGTTTGATGCCTGAATTCCTAATTGAAATTTTCGTGAGTTTAACAATTCACAACCAAACAGTTTTGTTTTAATGTCAACTTTGAACTCTTTTAAATCTATAATTTATTTACTAGTTCGTATTATAAACGCTGTCTATCATACGATACAAATAATGAAATTTCAACGATAAATTTAAAAAAATGACCAGTGACTTACTATATTCCTATACAAGTAATTCATCATGTTATTTTGTAGAATTCAATGAAGTCATCTCAATGAACATTGAGAAATGAATATCATGATTTTGAAATAACAATAAAAATTGATCTGGATTTGATCTTGGATTGATTACATGGTCGTTTTTAATTATTGAGATGAGTTCAGATTATTAATTGTTTCATCATTTTCAAATTCGTATATTTCAAATTGCAACTTTTCTTTCAGTGATATTAATGTGTGTTTTTCTTTGTTTCAGGCCTGTTTAGCTGCTCCTGCTCCAGAAGCTAAGCCATGCGGCGGTTGCGGCTGTGGCTGCTGCACTGTTGAAAGGTGCACCTCTCACCCCGTCTCTTCCTGCATCCCAATCCACACCACCCACAGAATCATCCCAAGCTCTAACTGCGGTTGCGGTTGCGGAGGCTACGGAGGTTGGGGCAACGGATGGGGCAACGGCGGATGGGGAGGCTACGGTGGATGGGGCAACGGTTGCGGATGCGGTTGCGGTTGCGGCGGATGGGGTAACGGATGGGGCAACGGCGGATGGGGCTACGGAGGATGGGGCAACGGATGCGGCTGTGGCTGCGGATGCTGCTAAAAAGCCTCAGAAGCGTGGGCTGCAAAAATATCTGAAAACATCATTAAAAAGTGTAAAACCCGAAAACTACAACAATAAAAAATACAAACCCCACAAAATATTGAGTTTTTGTACCTAATTTATAACGTTCCCGTTTGCTATTGTTGATCAAATTCCACTCACTTTTCTTTATTATGACGAATAAGGAGTGGAATCACTTATTGAAGACTTACAGTATGGATGTAGTACGGTCTTCTCAGAAAAGCCTAAAATGCCTGTTATATGATGGCTTATAATGATGATGGAGTTTTATCAACGGCGAAAAGGCAGGTAAATATTTGAAGTTGGAAACTATCCTCGTTAGGCTTCATTTAGTAATTTTCCACATTCCATTGTGTGATATTTCAGCTCTGAAATTGTTAATATCGATACAGAGCTGCAAACAAGATAGTATCAACAAGTACAACAGATTACAAATTCCGAAAAACCCATGTTTATGTGGTGTATGATTGTTGATCAACACTGCATGTTACTGTAGTTACATGAACAATTAAACAAGAAGTGACAAGAGTTAAAAACGGTTTGATTTAAACTTTCTTTACGATTTCCCAATATCTAAAATTTTAATATATTTTTGTTGTTATGATTGTAGATGGTAACTTAGTTAGGGATTAGGTATTATATCGAACGAAAAACTTATTGTTTTGTCGGAAATCAAACACTGGAAGAAACACTGTGAATATACCAAAGTGAAAATTCAATTGTTCACAAATATGTTCCTTGGTGCTCGTATTTATGGGAAATATACGCCGAGGTCGATAGTGGGGGATGCAACATTCCTGTAAATTCTTTCTGATTTTTGGTGAGTTAGGTCTCGTGGTTAAATAACCCGAATGATTTCAACTAAGACCAATCCTCCCCTAACATTTATTTGTTTATAATACGGGCAAGCCCAATACAATATAATTAGATAGGTCAATTAACATCGTATTTTTTTTGTTTAATTCATAAATATCACATTGTTATCATAGAAAAAATTAGGTAACTTAAATGAGGCTCTTCACTTTGTTGATAAAAACTTATTCCGATTGGCAGAAAGGATCGGCTTCACGGCTCTCGTTCATTAGTTGGTTGAATAAGTCCCCACTGATCCTGGAGAGTGGACGATGCTGGAGATAATTGGTGGTTGCAAAGGGAATCCAAAAGAGGCTCTCTGTAAGCTTGCCCAAGGAATGCCATAGAATCCACATCTCCCTGGATCACTCGGAGGAGAAACTTAAGGCAGGCCAAATCTCTTCGTGAGGAAAGACACATCAGACCGCACCTCCTGTTCAAGACATCACAATCCAATTCCTCCTGGGTTATATGCAGCTTGTATGCTGTATATCGAAGAAACCTTCGGTGGACCCACTCGATTTGTTGGATGTGACGCTGGTAGAACGGGCTCCACACTACAGAGGCTTACTCTAAAATAGGCAATACCAATGACTTGTAAATGATTATGAGGGCTGGCAGATAATTAAATTCTCGTGTATTCCTCTTCACAAATCCCAGTGAAGGCATTGCTCTACTAGAGATGGCAGATATGTGTTCGGAGAATCCGAGCCTACTGTCTAGGAGCACGCCTCAGTCAAGTGTGGCTTCCACGCGCCTCAGGTCCTCATCACCAATCACATAGGGATTTGTGGATCATGAGAGCGGTAAAAAGTCATCACCGAACACTTGGATGGGTTAAGTGCGAGACCTCTTGAAGGACACCACTGTTGGAGGGCATGAAAGCTCGCCTGAAGGGCCCCACAATCTGCAGGGGTCTCAATAGAGCGGTACAACTTCAGGTCGTCAGCAAATAAGAGGAAATGAACTCCCTGAACATTGATGAATTTACTAGATAAATTGGACTTAATCAGGTCCACTGCTGTGGAACATTATGATCTGCCCAGGGTAGAGATCAATAAGAATTTTACGGCATCACTCATATCAGTCATATAAAAGAAATATGATTGACATCTAGCCCCACGGCGGCATGCTAACAGAACGTGTTGGCCCTTGCCAAATAAATATATTGGTCCCCAAGTCACACTAGATTTCTATAACTTGAAAACTTATTAATAATTTTATTGTTGATAAGAAAGCTGGTGAATTTGTTTCAAAACGTGACGATGAGAAGGACCGTCCGGTTTTGAGTTCGCACGTTCGCTATTATCCACAAGATTTAAGTGGCTTTGGAGGATGTTGGATTTTTATTGCTTAAGCTAAAAGCGCCTTATGTTACCCCTTCTTAGGTTAACTCTCGCTTTCGATGGAATGTTTACAAGTTATGGAGGGGCCGCGTGACAATTCCAAACTTCAAGGTTCGGCTTAGAGATAGCGGTGAATCGGATGAGGTGTTTGTCATCTTAAAGTCACATCTTCAACACCATATCATGACTTATTTTACATACTACTGTGCACTAGGTTCTTTCACTCACCTCGACTGAAGTTATCGCCATTCGACTGTCTGAATCCCGTGCTCTTTGTATCTGCACAAACCTTGCCAGCACCCGTAACATGAATGTATAATTGAAATCTCATGTGAGATCTTGGTAAGATGACATGAACTGCCACAGTTTCATCTTCACAAGTTTTGTGGAACTAATCTATCAGCAAAAGGTCATCGATAATCGAAACGGCAAACTGGAATTAATTAGTAACTGTCAACAGTTGGTCAATTCATAAGATTTGGTACATTAACCAAAATTCCAATGAATTTATTACATTTTTGCCAATTAGCATCAATATAACACTTTCTGAGCTCTACCGCAGGTTCTTCAAGACCGTTGAAAAAACGGAATAATTCCTTCTGCAAGCACATTTTATTGTTACTAGTAGATTACGATGGATATGATATGATTAAATAAGGGTTGAAAAATGCGACTTTGTGTGATTTGTGGTTTTATTTTTACTGTATTGGTTTTCAGGTTTTTACACTTTTTATGGTTGTTTTATGTTATTTGTGTGGTTCTCAGCTGGTGGGATCATTACCAACCACAACCGCCGCAACCACAGCCTCCTTGGCCCCATCCTCCGTTGCCCCAACCGCCGTTACCCCATCCACCGCAACCGCATCCACATCCGCCGATACCCCATCCGCCGTTGCCCCATCCGCCGTTGCCCCAACCTCCGTAGCCGCCATCGCATCCGCAGCCGCATCCGCCGTTACCCCATCCGCCGTTGCCCCATCCGCCGTATCCCCAACCGCCGCCGATTCCTCCCCAACCGCCTCCGTATCCACCACCGCATCCGCAGTTAGAGCTTGGGATGAGTCTGTGGGTGGTGTGGATTGGGATGCAAGATGAGATAGGAGCTGAGTGGCATTTGTGGACAGTACAGCAGTCACCTCCGCATCCACCGCAAGGCTTAGCTTCTGGAGCCGCAGCAGCCAAGCAGGCCTGAAATCAACATCACATTAATTAGTTTCTATGTAGTAAAAACTATAATTTTGGAAATGAAAATGCTGCCTATCATTATATTTTTAATCACTTTCACAGATTGATGAAAAATGTCCACATCTTCACACTCATGGAAGAAATGAAGAACTGCGATACAGTTCTTCAATCGTTAATTATTGCTAGCAATCATACTATATAAATTGAAAGCAATAATGCGGTATAATCACTCTGAAATCACTGTGATTACTATGTTTCATATAATTTTAAGTGTATATCACACTGAATTTATTAAGTTTGACCGGAATTTCGAAATGCTTTTTATTCTATTGGTGAACACGTATTTCATATCTATAGTGAATTACGTACTGAACTCGGTTAATCGGCATTTAGACTTTCAGTTATCGGAGAAATTGCAACTACTAGAAACGTTTTCCAAAATTTTCTTCATCGAAATCTGCATCGAGACTTTCTAAAATGATGCTTTGAATTTGATCAAAATTAATTATTTAATAATTATTGTGAAGGATACACTCAATCAATAATGACTATTGTTTGTACATATTCAGATAACTAATGTTTTTTCATTTAAAAAATTGAGTATATCAATAGAAAGAATGGGATAGTTGGTCACCACGTTCGATGATATTATCTGGTAAATTTTCAAATAAATGTTGTAAACAGTAATCAAAAATGGAAAAAACTGTCAAGATAAAACTCTATAAAAGTGGTGAGATTTGCAACATTTTTATTATTATTATTTTTAAATGCAGAATGTTTTTTCAAAAAAGATTATTTTCCATGAAATTTATAATCAACAATTCGATTTCTCACGAATTGCTCATATTTCTGATCAATTTAATTTAAATATAACAAGAAAAGTTATGGAAACTAGCGTTTTTATTATGAAACAAAAGTTAATTATTAGTAATAAAAGGAGATACTTACGTTGAAAGCCCAGAGGGCGATGAGAGCGAAAGCGTAAGTTTTGGCGTACATTGTTGAGATGTCGGTCAAAATCAACTGATGACTGGTCGACAGAACGAGGTGTTTATATGAGAAACGGATCATTCTATGGCCTCATTATGATCACATTTGACCCTATCATTGGCTATCGATCATTTGACACGTAACAGTGCCGGAAACCCACCTTGAAGCGAAGTCGGTGGAAAAATTCTAACTACAATCGCTGCCCGTCGCAATCGGGAAGGAAACCGCACGTATTGCACCTACTTCCAAAGATGTTACGAGAGTCGGACTACTAAATTAATTAACCTGGAAAAAACTTATCGAAAATGTTCGGAAGAAGAAGAAGAAGAAAACTCTACTTTATTTACAAAATTTAAATTATTACATAATGCAGTTTCAATGTTACAAAACAAAGATTACATTGAATCTGTTCCGAAACAAAATACCTATTTGGATTGATCAGCCGCATATTGTCTGCCGGAGTTAACCCAAGTGTAAATCAACTAGATGAACAAACTCAAAATGAAATAAAAAAGCTACATTCTAATTTTCAGAAATAATTCAAACAAAGTAAATAACATGTCTCAAGCTTCAAACAATAAGACTACGCATCACGTTTACACCAGCTTAATCCAGTGATTTCTATTTTCTAAGAGATTAACAAAATCAGTCTCTGGAATTGTACTAGATTCAAAATACTTGACCCTGACTTCTCTTGAAATTAGGCAAACTGCGTAAAAATGAAAAATATCCCCCTTCAGGCCACAAATGCAGAGAGAACGATCCCATCCCAGGTCGATAGTTCAAAGCAACCATCTCGCTTTGAAGAAGAAGAGCATTATTTTTAAAGTTGCATTACTAAATTATTAACCTTTGAAACGTAAACCATTAATTTTCGAAGCACATGCAATTTTTTTACAATGGTTTTTATTGAATTGCCGAAAATCACTTTATTTAAATAAATTTACATAACATTAAATTGAACAATTTTCCGAAGTTCAAACCCGTAGCCACTGATGTCTGCCGGAGCTTATCGCATTTCCAATTTCTGTTATTTCAACTAGATGAACAAACTCAAAATGTGAATTGCTACATTCTAGTTAAAAAATAAAAAAATAAATAACAATGTCTCACACACACACAAAGACAAACATCACGGGCGGTGCAAGCTTAATCCAAGTGATTTCTATTTTCTAAGTATTAACAAAATCAGTCTCTGGAATTGAACTAGTATTCAAAATACTTGACCCTGACTTAGCAATGGAGCACTTGTCTTGAAAATTATGTTAGAGATCGTCGATCCCTAGTCCTCATCCGGCAAACTGTCAACTTCTTGATAAAAAAAGAAGTTTTAATATGAAATAGTTGCTCAATACCCCATACAAAAAACTCTCGTTTGGAGTATCCTCTCAAGGCATTATTTTTATCACATTGACAATTTTTTTCGTTTGACGATAGTCACTTTTGACTGAACTTGCTGATAATCAATAAATTAATGAAAACTTAATGTGAAATTATATATGTTCCTGTGAACGATCTCTAAATATACTTGTAAACGGTTTCTATCCGAATTTCCTTAATTTCTGTTATTTTTCCGCATGAATATACATTGCTGATTGTGAATTGGGCTTGCCCGTAGATAAATAAATAGAAAAATAATACTCCTACACTCACACACACACAAACACAAACATACGCTCATCTTTTGTTCAGAGATCTGATTTTAGAATGGTCTGAAACAGATTTGGATGGAGTTATCTTTTGGTTTATTATTCAATATAAACCATTGTAATCGCTCTTGAAAAAAAAATTCTGACCCCCCTGAAAATTTCATGGTTTACGTTTCAAAGGGTTTAGAATCCGAATCTGCAATAAACATTTTTCCGTCCGTACGCCGTACGCACGATATCTCCCAAACGGCTGGAGCAAAAGATCTGAAATTTTCAGGAAAAATCCATCTTGGTCCGACGACGCCCCAATTCTTGAGCCAGCTCTCTCACCCAATTTAAAGTGCCCTTTAAGGGCTGTCAACGTTTTGTAAAATCCCTAAAAACCTCAAAACAAGTCGAAGCGGCCTAAATTTGCACCTATTTGAAGAACATACCACGAGGAATCGAATGAGCCCTTCCCCACGTCCGTAGGTCAAACTATTCCCGATGTATGGCCCGATTTATGGTGCCAACATTTGCGTTTTTTGGTTTATTATTGTTTGTTTGTAACCTAGTGATGTCCGGCCGATAGCGTCGAGTTGTAGTGAATGTGGATACTGGAGTGATAGCCGATGTGTATACTTGTAGTTTATAGCCGTTACACCGGTTGAAGCATTCTGATATGCATGAAACGCTGATAATATATAGGTAAATATTATTCAATATTATTACTGGGGTTTATTATTAAATATTATTACTTCAATATTATTATTCAATTGGCTTGCGTTCATGGTGAATTATAATTGTGAAATTGAGGTTCAATAAAAAAAACGCTGCAAATTCTTTCACTGGGGTTTATTATTCAATTTTATTCATTTGAGTTGCATTCATGATTTGAATTTCTACTAAGCTTTGGAGTGTACGTGTGTTTTACAGGTGATAGAGCGATTATTGAATTTCAGGAGATATGCATAGAGCACGTAAATCTGTTCTCAACCAAAATACCTATTTGGATTGATCAGTTGATGATATTTGTGTGCCTCCTCTACATCAGTCTACCTTTGGCTACATCGTTTAATTTGGATTTGGGGAAGTTTTAAACGCAATACGAGTGCTAAAGGACTTGATAAATTATAGATGTTTTTATTGTGGGGGGGGGGGGGGGTATTGAGGTTCAATAAAAAACGCTGCAAATTCTTTCACTGGTTTTTATTATTCAATTGGCTTGATTTCGAGATTTGATTTTATCATATGCTTTCGCTTGTGCGTGTTTCACAGGATAGAGCGATTATTGAATTTCAGGGGCACACAAATATGTTCAACTGATCAATCCAAATAGGTATTTTGGTTGAGAATAGATTTACGTGCTCTATGCATATCTCCTGAAAGTCAATAATCGCTCTATCACCTGTGAAACACCCACTCTCCAAAGCTTAGTAGAAATTCAAATCATGAACGCAAGCAAATTGAATAATAAACCCCAGTGAAAGAATTTGCAGCGTTTTCTCATTTTTGGATTGATCTTCCTACTGAAAATCTCATTTAAAAAAAAAAAAAAAAACTAATTAGGTATTCATTGCGTAAATTTGCACTCGTGTGCAATGTGCGTCTTGCACATATTTGAGATCCTTTTGCGAAAACCATCAAGATTTCAAAAAAAAAATTGTTTATTACCCCATAATTTACTATCTTAGGAGAGTGGAAGGGTGAGGGGGCGGTGCCACCCTGTGTGTCTCATTAGTGAAATGCCAACAAGCGGAGTTGATTCATTGTACCCAGAACGTGAAAGCGTATTTGGTTTTCTCGAGGAGTAAAATGCTGACTGTTGTTTTGAGTTGGATTCCAGTTTGTAATGATATTGGTAAACATTCAAGGCAAGATACTGAATGCTCCGGTTTGCCGACAATCCGACCTAAGAGTCAATTACCTTGGTAATTGAGATTTTTCCTGCATGTCCATTTCCTTTGCCAAAAATTATAGACTATGCAAGAATAGACGTGAAGCGAAGAAAGTTCAGTTGTCTTCAACATCATACTTCAGATCATTAGAACGTGTCAGTAAGTAGGGAAGAGATTAAATATATTGATTGTTTAGCAGGTGGCAAAGGTAATGTACCTAAACTAATACCCTAAGGAAGAAAATTTTGATTTTTTTGTTTGTTTGTTTCAATTCAACTCAAAAACTACTCGACCAATTTTGAAATCTTTCAGTACTAGAAAGCTACATCTTTATTGAATAACGGAGGCAACAGGAAATTAGAGACCTCTATCTAAAACGGAACAATGCAACCCAAGGTATCAAAACGTTGCTGATAAGAGCCAATATGACCATTGCAAATATTAGCGAATCATGGATGAATTCACAAACAGAAAATCAAGCTAAAATTGCTACATTGGCCACAAAAATGTTGAAATAAAAATGTTCTCCTTGGAAACCCGCATTAACGCACTAACGAATGATTACTGAATTTAAACAGTTTATATGTTTGATAGGTGATACAAAAGTTATTTTTGATACAAATGGTTAATTTATAAGGGACCATTCGAAAGCTTAGATGCATGTAAGTTCCAATAAACAGTCTTGGCCTCCACCTATGAGTGTCATGAACCTAAAGATCATTAAAAAGTTAATAACCTTGCGATATGTAGAATATAAGCTTGTTACAGCGAAGCATGGGACGGAAAACTCAAGGGAAATGTTCCCGTAGCGACCAACGCCTTCGACTTGGTGGGTAGACATGTATTGCGGGTCAGCCTCGTCAACTCCATGTCGGACACAAAATAAATACAGTCCAGTAGAAATTGATATAACTTGATAAGACCGGATTTCCCGAAGTACTATCCACAAAATTTTAGCAACATCGAACTACCAGAATCTGAGTAAATTAAGTTCGGTAGAGATTGTTTCCACGTGCGTAAGGTGAATTATTGATTTTTGGTTTATCATTCAATAGTAAACCATTGTAATCGATTTTGAAAAAAAAAATTCTAACCCCCCCCCCCCCCGCGGAAAATTTCATGGTTTACGTTTCAAAGAGGTGTAAATCCAAATATGCAATAACAATTTTTCCGTCCATCCGCCATATGCCGTACGCACAATTTCTCCCAAACGGCTGGAGCAAAAAATCTGAAATTTTCAGGAAAAATCAATATTGGTCCAACAACGCCGCAATTCTTTAGTCAGCATTCCCCTTAAGAGCCTTAAAGTGCCCTTAATGGTTGTCAAAGTTTTGTAAAAATCCCTAAAAACCTCAAAAAAAGTCAAGGTGGCCTAAATTTGGACTTTTTTTGAAGAACTTTCCATGGGGAATCGAATGAGCCCCTCCCCAGGTCCGTAGGTAAAACCATTCCCGATGTATGGCCCGATTTGTGGTGCCAACATTTGCATCCACATTCACTACATCACTAGGTTACTGCGATCAAAACAAACACAAGAGAACCTAGTGATGTAGTGAATGTGGATACTGGAGTGAACTCCTAAAAGGGTTTATAGCCGATACACGGGTTGAAGCATTCTGATATGTATGCTCCGTCCTACGAAATAAAAAATTTTCAAATAGAATATTTTTCTATTTTAATCGCTCTTGAAAAAAACGCTGAAAATTCTTTCACTGGGGTTTATTATTCAATGATTCATGATTTGAATTTCTACTAAGCTTTGGAGTGGTGCGTGTTTCACAGGTGATAGAGCGATTATTGAATTTCAGGAGGCACACAAATATGATCAACTGATCAATCCAAATAGGTATTTTGGTTGAGAACCGATTTAAGTGCTCTATGCATGTCTCCTGAAATTCAATAATCGCTCTATCACCTGTGAAACACGCACACTCCAAAGCTTAGTAGAAATTCAAATCATGAATCATTGAATAATAAACCCCAGTGAAAGGAATTTGCAGCGTTTTTTGGCAATGAGTATCATAGGTGACCGACCGCCCATTAATGTTCAGAATCCTTGAAAATTTCATCATAAATGGGTAAAAAGTTTAAAATTTAGATTGTTACACACGACCGGCGGGCAGAAACGAAACGAAAGTTGTTCAGAATGGTCTAATACGTTGAATGCGAGCGAAAACTCCCCAATTGTGGGGTTTCCTACAAGAACGAAATAAGCTCAAAATTAGACAAATCCTCATGAAGGAGCAATTTGGTACTGAACAAGCACACAACACATTGAACATTTGAGTAGTGACAAGTCTATTTTGGAAAGAAACCCATATGTCGAGGTCTGGAGCAGGCATCAGAATGTTTGTAACAGTAAAATGGTCCTCCTTATTTCCGCTAGAACGAAATAACTCCATACTGAGCATTGCACAGAACGGTATGACTCTCGTAATTTCATTCTCAGCAACAATGAAAAATTAGCAAGAACCGAACAAGACGCTTTTCTGGTTAGTGGGACAACTATGCAAGAAACGGCCAAAACGAACACTTACCAATTTCTCGCATCCTAATATTGGATATATCTTGTTCTTGTTAATAACCTCTCAATTGTTCGTCGTCCGAAAGTACACACAAAGCTTCATCTACCTATTGGTAGACTCGGAAGAAAACAATTTCTGTGGAAATTTCATCACAATTGGATGGAAACTGTAGGAATTAAGCTTGTTGCAAAGATTTGAGGACGCATGACAGAACGGACATAACTTAACGAGAGTTGTAAGTAGCGACAAGATTTGGATCGTTGTCATGATTTCACGAAAGTACGGACATGACAGAAAGACGGACATTTAACAAAAGTTATTTAGAATGGTCCGGTGCACAGAATGCGAGTGAAAAATTTGAATTTTCGAGAAAAATATTGCTCATCTTCTGAAAGAGAAAAAAAAGCTTCCGCTGCATACAAGTAAACTCGGAAGCAATAAGGCCAAAATCTTGGAAGCAAGTAAATGCCATTGACGCACAGACAGACAGACGGAACCAAAATTCAAATTCTTGCGAATTCTAAAATGCAGCAGTCATTTTGATTTTGGATATCCAAGTGCTGCACGAAGCTTCCTCAAACGGTGGTTTTAAAGCAATATGATCATTGCGTAATGATGTTGTGTCAAACAACACAACAAATCTCAAACGTAGGTCTGTTTGGATGGAAAGCACTGTAGACCGATTTTGATCAAAGTGACATATACGAATTATTTTGGCTCGCTGGACACCTGTCACCACTCCGTGTACCACGGGCCACCCCCCATGGACCACTGGAATTCAAGATTCGAACCCGCGAAGGTAGATAAGCTCCGGGTCGTCCCCAATCGTCCCCGTACCTCGGAAATCTCTGAAAAGTCATTCGAAAGAACAAAGAAACTGGCTATCGGAAATGGGTCTGTGGGTTGCGAGTTTGAAGCGTTACGTGCGATCTTACCGATCGATTGCGACCGGTATTCAACTACGCTGTGATTCAAGACTGAATTTTCTTCTCTACGATTGAATAGCCGGCGATAACGCCCCGTGTTCGATTTATTAGGCCAAAAGCGGTTCGTTACTCATATAAAAGGTCCTCGGGGTCGGTGAGTCTTCAGTTGATTCTGACCAACATCTCAAAATGTACGCCAAGACTTACGCTTTCGCTTTCATCGCCATCTGGGCTTTCAACGTAAGTACACCGAAATCAGCAAAAATTTTTCAAGTAATTAATTAACATCCTTCAAGTTTTCCTGAATTACTCCATAAACACGGCTTGATGGCCTGCAGGAAACCTGTTCCTTTTAAACTTGAAAATCAAATCTGAAGCTTGACAATATCATTACACGTAACAGTTGCAGTAAAAGTGACATTGAATATAAGAAAAAAATAATAATTGAATATTCAATGAACACGAAAATAAATATGCATTTTAAACCAGCTAAATTGCATCAAAAAAATTATACATAAAGGGCTATACATCCATCCTAAAACCATACAATACAACCATCATGGAAGATTGAAGATGCATACTTTTTAGACATTGGGTCATACCACTATGCTGTCATACCCTTAATTATACCGAATGGTTTGAAGGAGTATAATCAAAATCAAGAGGGCAAATGTAGTTGAAATGACTTACTCAATTAGGTACCTATTAATAATGTTTTCTCGTGATATTACGGTAGACACGGATCAGTCTACTTACATCTTATATATTTGTGAAATCTGTAAGAAAAAGTCTGTCACCCTCGATATTCAAAGTGCCAGTTATTTACAATCAATTGTTGCCACGCATGTCGGTTTACATGAAGGTACGTTGTTTTGTCCCTGTCAATTCCGAAAATAGCTATGTAGGTCATATTTCTGCAAACTTATGTATTTATGTGAAAGTGGTTATTATTAAATATTAGCAAAATGTGTGTTCCCCTTCTAAATAATTCTCAAAATGTCATCCTGTTCCTATCAACTGATAAAGATAACGATAAAATATGATTTTATTCTGATAATCCATAATTCGTCGTGAATCAAAGAATGCGATTTAAAAGTTGAGTGATACTGCCTGAATCTCTTCGTAAACCCGTCCATTGCACGTGAGGGTTCAAGGCAGTTAAGCTCGAAAGATATCCAAGTTTAATTTGATTTTCAAATTTTCAACCGTTAGAAACTTGATTTCATTCAAAGCCGCAAGCTCAGTATAAAAAACACTTTTAATCCGTCACATTGAAATATAATTAAAACATAACGTCAAGAAATAGCATGGATAGAGAGAAGGCCTTCTCTTCAGAAGGGGAATAGTTGATGGAGAAAGTGCAGAAAAATTGCTTTTAAACAGTATAATTCAGGTATAATTAGAATATGACAGATAATCATGAAGAAGCTCAATTTTTTGGGCCAGAAAACGGAATTTCTAGCATAAAAAGCAATTGATTCCTCAAAATTACTTCTCTTGTATTTTGTCCAATTTATTGTATTTCTAACCGTTTTTTTTTCTTTTCATGTTTAGGCCTGTTTGGCTGCTCCCGCTCCTGAGCCCGAGGCTTGCGGAGGATGCGGATGCAACGACTGCTGCACCGTCCACAGATGCCACACCGTCCCCGTCTCATCCTGCATCCCAGTCCACACCACCCACAGACTCATCCCAAGCTCTAACTGCGGATGCGGATGCGGTGGCGGATACGGAGGCGGTTGGGGAGGCTGGGGCAACGGCGGATGGGGCGGATGCGGTTGCGGTCACAGCTGCGGATGCGGACACAGCTGCGGATGCGGTTGCGGAGGTCATGGCGGTTGGGGACACGGTGGATGCGGTTGCGGTTGCGGCTGCGGATGCGGCGGCTGGGGAAACGGTGGCTGGTAAATCGCCACTCCAGCGTGCTTAACACAAAACATCAGAAAACATCCATAAACACTGTAAACCCATAAACCAAAACCATAAATAAAAAAAATACATCAAACCCCATAATCAGTTTGTTTTTTCCTATACTTTAATGTTTACCTTCATCCTCAACTTCGTAGACACCTAAAAATTGTACTTATCTGTATGAATAGCATGAAATTTGCACACTGATTTTCAGGCTGTTGGTCAGATCTTGCAGAAATTTAGAGTGGAGTCGTAAAAAAAGGAGATATTCTATAAATTTCAAAACGATAGTACAGTTACTGGCAGCTGATAATGCTCAAACTTGAAGTCCTTCAGCAGGCCTCATTGGTGGAGTTTCATCAGATTTCGTTGAAATAGCTAAGGGATGACCTCTAGAGTCCCCTAGAATGATCCCGTATGAATATCTTCAAAAATCAATACCTCCCTATATTCGTAAATCAAAATCCGTAAAATCCGTCATGTATCACATTCTTAGGTTCTAACGGTCCAACATTAGAGGTAAATTTGATGAATCTAATCATTTGAAATTAATTGTAACTCGATTCTATCATTATTGTGTCCGCTTTAGAATTAGTCCGATGGACCCACAATATATGTCGGCTGACTCATTTGAAGGCGTTGATGTCTGCGGGAACATGTGGATCGTTGTAATTATATTCTCCATATTTTAGGATTATTTAAAATATTTTAATGATATATAGTTCCACGTTATTGATACGATGAAACAATGTGGTACACCCTACATGGCCGATGTTTTTTTTACTTAAATTAGAACACTTTAATCGTTTGTGTGAACTTCTGAAAATAGTTTTAAAGGTAAGTTCTCGTTATAGACTTAGAATCGGTCGAGGTTATGTAAAGAAGAAAATGGAAAACACTGTTCACAGGAGAATGCAATTTATTGACTATCCCATGAAAAAAAAAGATGCGAGAGTGGCATCTGAGTGCTTAGCAGCAGCAACCACAGCCTCCACAACCGCAACCACAACCGCCGCAACAGCCACAACCGCATCCGCAACATCCGCATCCGCTGACTCTGTGAGTGGTTTTGATGGGAACGCAGGAGCAGACTGGGACGCAGCAGCAGCGATGAACGCAGCAGCAGTCACCGCATCCGCAACAGCAGCCACATGGCTCTGGTTCGGGAGATGGATCAGCAGCGACAGCCTGAAATAATAAAACGTAAACGTTAGAAACCAGATAATTGATGCACATTTTAAACATTAAATCACATTTCTTTTAAAGTTTTGAATATTTTTCGATACACATTTTTGTAATAACTGAATGTTTAGAAACATTTGAATTAGGATTCAAGAAATTGATTTGATTTTAAATTAATGTTTATCCAGTTCATGGACATTTGACGCATTGAACTGAATTCTTCCCATTAGTATCTGTTCATTCGAGTTTTCAGTAGCTGTCACTATTTGTTCATCCGTTATCCGTCGAGTTATCTCAATTTTCAGCAATCAACGCCTGAATCGCTTTCGAATGTCAACGCAGACAAACGGTGCTGGCTACGTCCATTCAATTCTCTTGAGATATTCGGAAATCACTCAGAAAAATTGTTGGTCGGTTTGCTACATGACATGATTCCATGGTCGAGTAAATGTTAGTCCCTCCCATGCACCAAGAATTCATTAGTTGCATGAACACGAATTGTAGTTCGCTATAAAGTTGTCATTGCTCACACGTAAATGTGACTGGTAACATGCATGCAGACCTCGAAACATGTGTGCCCATTGATTATGTTATTTTCGTCAATGCCTCATAAATTTAAATCTGAGTTGAAGACCGGCTCAACGAAAATGCTATGTAAACTCCCTGGTATTAGAATTGTATTTATAATTAATACAATGAATTTTCCACGCATTCGTTATTACCTTTGAATATTTGGACTGATCTAAAATCAATAAAGCTCATGGAGACAGATTACAGGGTTTCTATGACCTTAGACATATGGATAATCTAGGAGTCATGCCTGGACACATTGGTCGTACTGAGTAAGAAAATAGTACGAATTTTTTAAACTTATTTTCACGAATAACCGTTAAAATTCTCGGTTTATCTTCAAAATTGAGAGAAAGCTAAGTAGATGGGCCAGTCAGGAGTTTTCATTTTCAATTTTCTCTTACTGATTTACTTAGTTGAGACGTAACGTTTGTTGTTATTATTGGAAAATTTAATTTTGATTTATGAAGTACACTTACCGCCTATAACGTAATAGTTTATTCATTTCGTTTTTGAATAGTTATTCACTGTTTATCTTCTTAAGATTTCCATTTTACTCGAAATCATCGTTTATTACTTGTATTGCCCTATATTCTGTCGTCAAATGAGGAAATCTGTATTCAACTCTTGATAGTTTTAATCTACCGATTAATTAATTTTTAATTACCGCCATACCGCATCGGAAAGTATGTATTTTTGTGTTTACAAAATAGTCTGAGCACATTCACACAAATGTTGGTAGCTAACAAATTCAAATCTTTAAATGACCTATCGACGAGATGCATGGGTTTAAAAAAAAATTCTTAATGCCTTTCTTTGAAACTTAAAATGTGAATTAATTTTGTATTTGAAAGTTCTTTCATATTACAGTTGTGTGAATACTGATCTTTAGTTCTTTCAGGGGAAATTTGATTCTGTGCAAGACCCTATCGTTATATGTTATACCGATGTTTCTCTCGCTGGTGTTAATAAGGTCTGGAATTATAATTATTGGTGTTGGATCAATAGAATTGACGTGTGGAGATGATTTTGTGAATAGAATGATGTTTGAAGAACACAACGTTATTCAGATAACGGTATGGTTGGTTGCTTTTTGGTTTCAATGTGAATTTTATATTGTCTGCATTTTCTTTATCAAAGTATTAAGTGTATGAATGCTAACTTTAGCTATGAAATGTAGTTAGCTACGAAGAAATGCCAGTGCCCAATGACCACATACTTAATTCAATCTGATTCAATTTGATTTTTAACTTACAGTGAAGAGCCAGATGGCGAGGAAAGCGAAGGTGAAAGTCTTGGCGAAGGTGGCGGACATTTTTGGATTTGAGTTGTCGATGCGAAATCTGCACTGATTTGCTGAGGCCAGCAGGCGGCTTTTATATGAGAAAGCTTCACCTATTGACCTGAAATGTGGGAATTATTCTCCATGTACGACGAGGCCGGTTTCTATGGTGATAGCAGGTAAAGGGACCGAAGGTGATTTTGGAGGCGGATCGCTATCGTGTTTCTTTTCTTCTCGTTAGACCTCATGCGCGGGTATCTCCGTTCGGGGCAACCCATTTCACAGATTGAGCTCTTTTAGCAGATAGAGCAACCGAAATATTTCAGAGATTAGAACCGATTAGAACCATCTTTGATATTCAGGGAATTTGACAAAGCCATCCAATTTGTTCATTGAAACCACCCATAAAACCACCACTCTTTAATCCCCTGTGTATGCTTTAATACAGTGATTTTAGTTCATTTTCCAAGAATGCCTCAAATATTGTAAAAAATAATTTTGACCAAAAAATCATTTGTGAGGCATTTTTAAAGATTTCTGGTTATTCGGGGCCTAGCCACAGAATTTGAAGTCATTCAAATTGTTCCACCCATAATTCCCCAACTCACCAATCTTCTGTTTAAGCTATAGTACAATCATTCATTAAATTTTGGAATTTTAGATAGAAAGTTTTTAGAATTAATTTACATTTCACGTAGTTATTGGAATACGAAATACAGGGATGACCTAAACGCCCTTTGTGCGTCTTTCCTCAGTTCGGTGATTCAATCACATATTCATCTTCATTCTATTACTACAAATCAAGAGTTTTAAGAAGAAATCAAACAGTTGTTGCTAGAGGAAGAGCTATAAACAGCTATGGACCTAGAATTTAAACATGCATACTCCCTACAGTTCAACTCGGCTGTGTTGAATTGGATCGATTGACTTTTGAATGCCATAAATTTTGGCCCAACAAATAAAGCTTAGTAAAGCACTTATGAATGATTACACTCAACATCTGATGTGTAGTCATCAATTATATATCTTCGATAGCTACCTAAAATTATGCATCCGAAAAATGTATAAAATAATCGTTTGAGCCATCGAGTTTAAAAAAAATTTGTTTAATGCTGAATGAATTATTGTAACACTTTTGTAACCCGAACCTCACTATGAACTCTCAAGTTATTAAACAAACCATCCGGCGATGGAAATGTTTTGAAACACGGTATTCGGTTAGGTGAGCCACTAAGGGCAGCGCCAATAGGAATGTTTTTTCAGTTTGAAATATTTCACATCTTGAGGAATAATATTTTGTTGCCTCAGACCGCTAACACTAATACATTAGTCAACAGAAATTGCTAAAAACCATTTAGCTGCCCCATATGGATAACAAGAATGAATAAATTATTGAATTGCTCTAAGTAATCTTAACAGACGCACAGTATAAGATTATGTCCACGATTCACGAAATAAAAATACAACGCCTTCCAAAGATGAGACGACATGTATTGCGGGTCTCTCGCTATAATTAGATACATGATGGAATAACGACATGATCGGAGTTGAAATTAGTATGACTTGGTGAAAGCGGTTTTCCTCAACTATCCACCCAACTTGAGCAAGGTCAGACCACTAGGAACCTGATAAAATAGTCAGAGTAGATTTTACTTTTACGCATGCGCAGACTGATTTATTGATTTTTGAGCTGTGAAACGTATAGGCGACCATTGGCATTAAAGCCGGCACAATCTCTGACAATTTCATCAAAATCGAATGAAAACTGATAGAAGGATCTGCGGTCATAAAGATAGACATACCCATTAACACATACAGACAAACACTGAAGTTGTTCGGAATGGTCGAAAAAACAAAATCCGAGTAGAAACTGATTTTGGAGATCAAGCTGTTTCATCTTTCAAAACTTAAAATGAAGCTACTGCCACTTTAATCGACTGGAAGCCAAAATACATTATTGTAGATATTTGTGGTTTTTGTTCGAGTACACAAGGTCTAGTGTGAAACTTTCTTCATCTGCATCACTTTGCTTCTTTGTTAAAGTTCGTAGAGTGCGTACCTGGTATTAAGAATGAATGACTGTAAAAGCCATGATATGTCTCAAGCATTTGGTATTTCTCTGTTAGAATGTGATAGATGTTTGTTTCGAATTTATTCCAAACTGTTATGCCCCAATAAACGATTTTGATAATCCTGAAAAGATTAATCGATAATACGACTTAGTATAGTGAAGAACGTTAATCTATTTCTGTTGACTAACGTATTGGTGTCAGCGGTCTGAGGCAACAAAATATTATTCCCTAAGATGTGAAACATTTCAAACTGAAAAAAACATTCCTATTGTAGCTGCCCTTAGTGGCTCACCTAACCGAATACCGTGTTTCAAAACATCTCCCTCGCCGGATCGTTTGTTTAATAACTCGAGAGTTCACAATGAGTTTAGGATTACAAAAATGTTATAAATGTTTCATTCAGCGTTTAAATAAAAAAATGAAATAAACTGAATGGCTCAAAGGATATTTTTTCGTAATTATAAGTCGAGGCAGCTATTGAAGATATTTGTAATAGAAAAAAACACGTGATGTTGAATGTAATCTTGTTTGACTGCTTTACCAATCA
Organism: Creontiades dilutus; assembly: GCA_031894815.1. Lineage (NCBI taxonomy): Eukaryota > Metazoa > Arthropoda > Insecta > Hemiptera > Miridae > Creontiades > Creontiades dilutus. Next base: position 46,549 of record JAVIWC010001248.1, on the reverse strand, counting down.
ATCATGTTTTGTATGTCAAGCCAAAATTTATGGATTACAAAGGTCTATTGATCAATTTACCGCAACCGAGTAGAACTGTTCGATGTACATTCTTTCACTGGGGTTTATTATTCAATCGGCTTGCGTTCATGATTTGAATTTCTACTAAACTTTGGAGCGTGTTTCACAGGATAGGGCGATTATTGAATTTCAGGAGGCACACAAAAATGATCAACTGATCAATCTAAATAGGTATTTTGGTCGAGAACAGATTCACGTTCCATGTATATCTCCTGATATTCAATAATCGCTCTATCACCTGTTTTTTTATTGAACCTCAATACCCCCCCCCCCCCCCCCCCCCCCCCCCCCCCCCCCCCCCCACAATAAAAACATCTATAATTTATCAAGTCCTTTGGCACTCTTTGCGTTAAAACTTCCCTTAAACCCCAGTAATAATATTGAATAATATTTACCTATATATTATCAGAATGCTTAACCCGTGTATCGGCTACTAACTACACTACTAGTATTCACATCGGCTATCACTCCAGTATCCACATTCACTACAACTCGACGCTATCGGCCGGACATCACTAGGATACAAACAAACAATAATAAACGAAAAAACGCAAATGTTGGCACCATAAATCGGGCCATACATCGGGAATGGTTTGACCTACGGACGTGGAGAAGGGCTCATTCGATTCCTAATGGTATCTTCTTCAAATAGGAAAATATTTAGTCCGATTCGACTAGTTTTGACGTTTTCAGGGATTTTACAAAACTTTTACAGCCCTTAAAGGGCAAAATTGAGTGAGGGAGCTTCAAGAATTGGGGCGTCGTCGGACCAAGATGGATTTTTCCTGAAAATTTCAGATTTTTTGATTTCGGAGATATCGGCGGACGGACGGAAAATTTTTTATTGCAGATTCGGATTCTACACCCTTTGAAACGTAAACCATAAAATTTTCAGGGGGGGTTAGAATTTTTTTTTTTCCAGAGCGATTACAATGGTTCGTTATTGAATAGTAAACCAAAATTAGTCCGTACATCCACTTTGCTTTTCACGAATATCATAACTGCTTCTCACAGACCTTGAAAAACGGGATTCTAGCTGCATGAATAGATTCACAGACATCTTAAATCATGAATTTCAAGTCAACCAACTTTTTCAATGAACAAACCAGTCAAAATTGACAACAGACGTTAACGAATTCATTTTTATCAGGGCAAAAGAATAGCGAACATCGAGCTCGAAAAACGGAGTAATAGCTCGTGGGCTTTTTGCTTGACAACTTCCAACAAACGGAACTTCATCGAATCGACGAGCTGTTCAACCAAGCTGGTAGGTATCTGAGGGCACTAGTTCAGAAGCACTTGCTGTACCATAACAATAACAATACACTATAAACACAGTAATAGTAACAAATCGTGGGAATCATAGGACTTCCTTGGTCTTTGATTGGTCAAGAATGGATTTGTATCAAGCTATTTTTTTTTCTCATTTACTTATTTCTTTATGTTTGGGTTGTGACCCACCTCCAGGATCAACTCTAATAGTCGTCCCTGAATGAGGGGCCTCCATGATCGTCTCCGGAAAAATGCTGATACCGCGACTTCCAAGATTCTAGAACTCTTTTCTTTTTTTTTTAATTTATTTACTTTTTGTGGATTGCCACTATCAAGTATGCACAATATAACGTGGTAATATAATAAATAAATAACACGTAACATGAAGAAATCAGTCTACCCTTTGGTAGCTGAAACGATGAGGCTTAGTAGTGCAGTGAGTGTTTTTTTTTAAATAGATTTTATGTGTAATGCTGTACTATCTAGATAAGCTGGGGGTTATACTTCCATAGATTCACCAGGCGGTTAAAGCAAGTCCGAATGCCATTGTCTTTTGAGACGTCGTGATGTTTGTGCTGGCCGGGGTTCCTCAAGGATTCCTCTCACGAGAGAGCTAGAATGGGACATGATTCGGGAGGCAAATTGGGTGTATGCAGTCTTCAGGACTCCATTAACCCATGGGAGATTCAAATCATCTTGTAGGCAGTCGTTTCTGACAGACCAAGGGCAGCCCGTCATAAGACGAATGGTTCGGTTCTGTGTTGTTTGGATCCTTAGGATTTAAGTTGCTGATCCCGAACTCCATATTTCACAGCCATATCGCCACAGAGGTCTGACTAGAGAAGTGTACAACAATCTCTTGAGGTCCAAAGGCAGGTGAGGTGAGCTAAGAAGATAGCGCAGCTGGCCGAGTCTACAGCGTATTCTGATGACCGTTTCACTAATATGGGGGGCCCATGTAAGCTTTTTGTCTAGGGTAAGACCTAGGTATCTTACAGATTCCTTGGGATTAACTGTCTGGCCTTGGAGCTGGAAGGTTGGGGTGTTAACGTTTCTTTTCAGAGTGAAGCAGACCAGGACAGATTTTTCTGGGTTCAGCTTGATTCTCCATTGATTTGACCATGTGCAGACTTGATTAACATAGCTCAGCAGCTTTGAGTGAGCTTCCTCTCCTGTAGCAGCTCTACAGCTACTATAGATCTATCTAGAACTCTGATAGTTGTTTTCGCGGGTGGGAAGAGTCTTGATTGATCATGTACCGATTCAGATGTGCTCCAGTTTGCTTATGGAGACTTCGTTTCCTGTATTTTTGGGGTGTACGGAGACATTTTTTACAGAGTGTATACATATACACACAGTATAGATACTTATCCATTCTAGCTCCATTGTCCTCCATTTCTTCTAACTCCAATTGTTTGACTTCTTCTTAAGACTCTTGATTTGTAGTAATCGAATAAAGTGGCTATATGATTGAATCACCGAGTTCCCCTCTATTAGAGAGTTACACTTCAATGATGTTGTAAGACACACAAGGGTGTTGGTAGTCATCACTCTACCTTGTACTACATATACCTACGTCGGTCCTCACCAGTAGGGAGCTTATCCTCACAGCCACTGACGTACTCAAGACATTCGTAAACAAACATGCTGGATGTGGAAAGAATTCTTTCTTTTTTCAATTTGGCCCCTGTTTCCCTCGCTTGGACGGAGCCAACACAAGATGCGGAAGTCTACTTTGTCGTATACTAACTCCTCATTTGCATAACGAGAATTCCTTCACAGCAATATAACATTAGATGCCTTGCTTCCCATGAAGCAAAAGAATGAAGAAGAAAATGAACAGCATGAAGGACATCATGGGAAACTGCTGTGCAATTTGAAGGATGCATTCTTGTTGGGTAGAAGCATGATGATGGGTTGGATCCAGAATACACGATTATGTTCATGATCTTAAGGAAGTTGACATACTGATCCAACTGTCGGTCTACCTTGAAATCAAACATCTTCGTCTTCTTTTTTTCACTATATTTGCACTACTTTCTTTTTATCATCAACTTATTTACTATGGTCTGCAAATAGAAACTTATGACCATCCTTGAAAATTGAGCCTTGCTTCACCATGCTGGGGAGGTTCACACTGGATGAGTGTTCTCCGCCACCTATGAAATTCTTACACTCAGTTTTTGGTGCCTATAGATAGAATTCATGAGTTAACATCATCAGCATCAGCTGGTTGGTTGACTAGTGGTTACAATAAGTTTATGGGCGAATTATGCACCATGTGCTGCAGATACGCTAGTTGATGTTGGTAGCCAGTTATTAACTGCTCATTAGAGTTACGAAGGACGTCATGGGAGACTGAACTAGCCAGTCCGCGAGCCATGATGCGAGCTTAAGAATGCAAGATGCAGGATTGGGTAGAACCATGGTGTGTTTGAATTACTAGGAAACAAATCAGAAGTCTCATGTCCTTAGGTGAAACCATTTTATTGAATGAGGTAATTACTATGGAATCGGGAGCTGATGGTGCATTTTTGCGCTTGGCAGCATCATATTAAATTATGAAAAACTTGATTATGAGTTTTTATAGTTATGTTTATAAGTGTGATCTCTTTAGAGCCGTACATGGGAAAGTCAATGAACCTGCATAGTGCTTGCATTACTTAGCAATATGTTTCATAACACTGACATTGATGTCTTTTAGTATGTGATAGCGAACTATCAGGAAACAAATCAGAAATCTTATGTCCTTAGGTGATGTAATTTTATTGAATGTAGAAATCCCTAAGGAATCGGGAGCTGATGGTGCAGTTTAGCGCTTAGCAGCAACATCCTCCGCAACCACAGCATCCACAACCACCACATCCGCAGCATCCACAGCCACCACATCCGCAGCATCCACAGCCACCACATCCGCAGCATCCGCAGCCACCGCAACCGCAACATCCGCAACCGCATCCGTCGCAGCAGACTCTGTGAGTGGTCTTAATGGGGACGCAAGTCTTGACTGGGACGCAGCAGCATCTCTGGACGCAACAGCAGTCGCCACATCCGCATCCACAACCGCAACCACATGGTTCTGGAGCTGCGACAGGGCTGGCACTGGCAGCCTGAAACGCAAAATTGTCACATTAGTTTATTTATTTATTTATGACACGGGCAAGCCCAATTTACAATATTCAATGTTTAGTACTCCGCGACAAGAAAACGGAGTTCAACTAATGTATTTGTATATATATATGAATGTTATTATCAATGTCTTATTAGGGTTGAGATGTGAGGAAGCTGATTGTGGATTCTTTGATGGAGTTTAATGAGGAGTTGAAGAAGTCAAGAGTAGGAGAGTTGTTGAGGACAGCAATTGCAAACCTTGGGATTCTCGTGGATGGGGCATTCTGAAGGTAGCCCGTGCAGTGGAACGGGACATGAGAAAGTTCACGTGAACGGGACGACTGCCGTGGCACTTTGAAAACTAAGCGCTCCAGTAAGCGGGGACAGTCAATTCCATAATTTAGGAGCTTATGGAGAAAGACCATGTCGCCAATCGCCTACGATGCTGGAGGAGCGGGATGTGTTTCTCTATTTTATACACTAGTGAATAACTACGTGAATAAAAACCACATGTCCTCATGAAGATACTCATATGTAGATATTAAGGATAATGTAGTATGAAATGTTGTTTATATGATTGATAGAGTGTTGAATGTTGTTCCAGTTGATTTTTTCAGGTGTTGGATGAGAATACTACTTTTTAGACTGGTTTAAGAGGTGATGGGTATAATTGTATTGCGAGTGTGCAGAATGATTTTTGAATTTAAATGACCAAATTTGTAACGTATTCAACAAGAAATCTATAACTTTTGAAAGGTGGAGAGTTGACAGAAATCGATATGCATGAGGTTAGCAAATGGATTAAATTTGAAAAGGAGAATTGAGTCGATTCGGTTATATACAAACTGAATTTGGGTAACAAATTTTAAATTTGACTGTGAAATGAAAGCATGATTGGGTTATACCCAAGCCAAAGCCAAAGTTTAATAATTTTTGATGGTCAAAAGAGTCTCAGAAATTTATGTAATTAACATCTGCTATGAGGTGTTTTTTCTTTTCTACCCGGTAAAAACAAAGGATACGAGAAAATGTATCAAATCCACCTAAATACCTTTCTTTCAAGCTTCGGGTTGATTGGAAAGTTACTTTTGGTTTTCCATTGATCTATTCCTAATAAATTCTACCATTAGATATAAATAATTGTCTTTCATGAAATTAATATCCACATGTATGTAGTGGAGATGAGTGTCTTTGAACATGAATGATATTTACACAGTAATTTGTTGCATAATATTCGCTCGAATTTCATGGGATACTTACGTTGAAAGCCCAAATGGCGACGAGAGCGAAGGTGAAAGTCTTGGCGACGGTGAAAGTCATTTTCGGATTTGAGTTGTTGATGCTGAATCTGCACTGATTTGCTTGAGCCCGCCGTCGGTTTATATACTGAACTTATTCAGCAAATGACCTGAAAAGGCTGAAAGGTCTGATCGCAATCTGCTGAGGTTTCTATGGTGATCTCAGGTAATACACCTTCAATTAGAATTCCATTGTTGAGAATCTCCACCTTTATCTCGACCCGAACGGTCTCACACGCGTTTTGGTGGTTGACCTTAATGGAGCACAACAGTTGAGGTGGTACGATGAACCAGATAGTAGTCAGGATTGAACTCCTACTCAGATCGTGATCACAATGAACATTAAAAACAACACTATCACCTGTTCACAGTAAGCTGACTCAGTCTAGCACGATGTACACCCGCTGTAACTTCTGTTGTTGATCCATCCACACTATTCGACATTGTGGAAGATAGTTTTAGGTTGAATTTTATGCATTTTTAACCAAATTGGATCTTCAATCAGGTATTGATTCACTCTGTAACTACCAAAATCTGTCGCAATAACTTCTCAATAGTTCTTGCATCACCTTGTTTTCAACTATGTCCAAATAAATTTTGACACAAAAATTAAAATTCAATACCGCTTCATGGTAGTAGCTTAGTAATTGCTTCCATCCATTCATCAATATACTCAATTTTTAAAATTTGGTAGGTTTGGTAGGTTTAAAGAAGTTTGGTATGCTGCCAGTCTTTGGTGCCAATTTATTAATGGACAGTTCTTCCTCGACTATAAGAGAATTTCATCCTTGGTGGATTTCAAATTTTCTCATCATTTACGTTCTAATCCCCAGATCCGCTGCAACGTGCGTCAAAATCGAATGAAAAAGTTGAGAATCGAGCTTGTTTCAAGATATGCGGATTGACGAACACTGACAAACAAAAAACGAAAGTGATTTGAAATTGTTTAAAACGCAAAATGCGAGTGGATTTTTTTTTTTTTTTTTTAGGAGAAAAAAATCGATTTTGTGTCCAATATTCATGATTACACTGTCCATGTTGGTCACAACTGTTGGACTACACAGCTGATTCTTATGACGTTCTCATCATTATTTCTTTGAAACACAAGACCCCATGGATGTTCCTTCCGCGTAAAGTAGGACTTTTTGTAAATGAGTATTTGTTGATATCCCGTTGCAGACCCCGATTTTGTGTGATTTCACCATAACAGAGAATAGGTTTTATTAGATAAGAACATTCTTGGACTGGTGTGAGCAGACGGGTCTGTTGAAATCACCTTGATCTTCTTGCTACGTAGGTTTGTCTCCATGACACTAGAAGGTGCTACCTTCACTATGCATGTTCAGTGTATAGGACTATCTCTCACGATAGACAAATGATCAATACAATTGTCCTTCTAGTTTATTTTCTTCAACAAATTTTCTCTGCTGAGTCAATCTTTGTAGTGCTACGTCCCTCAATCTGTTGAAACATTACCAAGATCGACCTTGAATAATGTTAACCTACTACCTACACTATGCATGGACAGTGTACATGACTCTCTCATACGACAGAAAAAATGACCATAACAATTTTCCTTTTGCTTTATTATCTTCAACAGGGGCGTATATGAGGGGGGGGTCTGAGCCCCCCGCCCCCCGAAATTTGGAAAATATAAATTAATATTGTATTTTTCGGTCCAAAATAATGTTAATAAAAAGGAACCTTTGTATCAATCATGTATTTTTTTACACCTTTCCAAGTAATTAACTGAATATTATTTAGGCCTAAACTAGGTATGCTTCCTCCTGAGAAAAGAACCAGTACTTTTCTATCAGTTTTTTTTTAGTGCTACAATAGTTGAACATGTGATTTTTGACACCTGATTTGAAAAACTTTCCGGACCCCCTATTAGTGGGGGGGGGGGGGGTGTAAGGAATAACCCCCAGACCCCCCGTTTTCTCGGCCCCCTCCGAAAATATTACAAATATACGCCACTGATCTTCAATATTAATAAGAAAACATTTATGACACCCCCCTCAATAGGTTTGTCATTTCCCGTTCCAAGGTGTCCGCCATACCCCGTGCAGATCATAAAACACCTTGGAATTGACGTATAACATCCATTCTTTTGCACCAAGACTCCACTTGAGGTCCATTTGCTCCTAACTTTTAAGCAGCCCGATATGCCGACATGTAAGGATGCTAAGAGCCTAAAACTGATCAAAAGCATAGTTTTCGGGGTTTTTACTAAAATAGGCAAGTGCTGGGTCATTTTAGAGAAATTTTGGATGGAAAACTGACTGCTTTAGGTTTCAAATCGGTAGAAATTCACCTTTATCAAATAATCGCAAATTTCCGAGCCTAATAGTGACCCCACAATCCTCTCAATGACACGAACAATCCACCCTTTTTAAAGAATAATGCGTTAGAATTGTCAGCGTCTTTAAATTAAGTTTGTTCCAAGGGATACAACTAATTTGAATGTTCTGTACAAATTAGGAAATGACCCGCATCACATGTTTTGTGTTAGTATTAATGATAAATATTAATAATTATTATGAGGAACGGTATCAAGAACATAAATATCAACACAACAAAAAAAACATCAAAATGCAAAAAAAAAAAAAAAAAAAAAAACACAGATCATGGCTATTGATTTAATAATAGTTCTAAATTTTCAATGTTCCATCAAGTTTGATCTTCCTGGTGTGTTTGTAGATCATCCAGCACATCAATGAATGATTTACCAGTATGAACATTATTGTCGGATCTGTATTAAAAATTCTGGAATAGATTGCGATCTCGGTGGAAAGATCAATTTCAGTAAAAACAATACACCTTTGTATTTGGCAATTTTCCCATTTTATTGGACAAAAGCGAGGTGGATTTTGGCTCCCCCGATAAACTCCTTCTCTTATCCGCTACCTACGTGCTCTTTGATATGCTGAGATCATTTTCGGCACAAAGTCAATTGAGGCCACTAGGTGGTTCGTCCGGGACGGAAAATCAGCTTTTTTTCAGTTTTTCATGGTGCCTACCTACCATCCTGTACAAGACACGCTTGAGAGCACCAACCAAATACTAAAAATGGCCCTCTCCCACGTCCATTGTTCGTTGCCATTGTTCATCATAGTTTGGTTTTCTCTGCATGTAAGTAAACACAATACACGGAAAAAGCTATCGTAGATGAGGACGTGATGTGTATTACTAATAACTTCACCAAAGCTGCGATTTCCAATTGGTGCTCTTTAGCTTTATTCAGTTAAATGCCGCACCTTTTACTTTTTCTACTCCATTGAATTGTCCACACATTGAAAAAAAAGTTTTCATTCAATTTGATTCAATCAGAAGTATGCACGGAAAAAATTTGGGTTTCGTATTGTTAAAAAACATTCAAACATCTCTTTGATAGTCAGCATCAACTCCTTAACTATCTATAAGCTTCAATCACATCCAAATTAAGGTAATACAGACTGCTGAAGTAATTTTTCATGTTATTTCATTTTTACAATTTTTAGAAAAGTGAAGTGAAAGTTCGGGTTTTCTGACGTTTTCTAAGAAATACAAATTAAAAATGGGGAAATTCTCCCAAATAAAGTTTCTTTGTTATTTCTGTTTGTATGTAGTTAGAGACACTTTTCAATGATCCAAAACCTAAATCTTACCCGTCCAGGTAATTTAACTCATAAACTACCCGACTGATTTTACATTATGACATGAATTCACCATTAGAATGGTACAATGTAGTCTATACGTCGTATTTTCAAAAAATTGGAGATCTCTGCTCAAAATAAAACAATTTAACCATAGATTTGATACTTTTGATAAGTGTTGCCTATAAAATAAATTATTTCACCTCTATTTACTAATAGTAGGTACTCACGATTCGTTAAAAAAAATACCGCGACGATAATGAGTTTTTTGTTTAAATTATCAACCTCTAATTCGGGTGGAATCGAAGAGTAGTGATGTTCGTATCATAAATTAACTTTTGTCCATTTAAACGGTTTTTAATTTTGATTGATGATATCTCTGCAAATTTCACAATAAATTATCCAGATCGTAGGGAAAAGCCACGGTTTAAACGAACTGCCCTACGCTGTCTATTTCCAATCCAAGTATTTGGTTAGATCGGCTGTAACAAGAAGCGGAAAGAGCGAACCTGTGCGTACTAGGGGCTAACCGACATCCAGGCCTCAACATAAACGACTAATGGGTTATTCTATTTCAGGAAAACTCGATAAAACACGACTATTTTGGGAAAGAAATATGACTATTTTGGGTGAAAAGCACAGAAATGTGTTTTCTGGAACAAAACTAGCACTATTTTGGGGATTAGAAAAATCAACTCGATTTGCAGAAATATTGCTGCCAGAATCCATTTAGCGCCGCCGGCAAGTCCGGGGTTGACTTTCCCGAAAAATTCTTGGCTCATTCTCTTGAACGACAACTGATATCGAGCACGATATCAGCCTCAGCGATGTTTCTCCAACGTGAGCACTGACATCTTTCCCAAATAGGCGAAGTTAAAGCGGCCCATTCAATGCCTGTTTTTCCAAAGTGGTCGTCCTCCAACTAAGGTAACGGCACCGGTAGTGGCCACTGCTCCAGTAGTGGCCATTTTAAAGTTTATATTTGAGAAATAAGTATTCCCGGTCTCCGAGTGGCTTCAAACTTGCAGGAGGTACAGCTCATGTCATCTTGTAGTCAGAGGTTGAACTAGGAGTGCGCAGAGCATCATTGGAAATTGTGGTAAACTTCTCAATATGACCGTCCCTAGTTTCCTCGTTTGTTGGGCTGTATCCTAGAGCTTCTTCTGGATAGAATCAATTTTGTTCATCTGGTATTGAATTTAATGATATTAAACACGTAAGGAGGGCAAAATGTCAAGTGGCCACTACTTGAGACATGCACGTGGCCACTACTGGAAATTTCGTAATTTGATGTGCCCACTACTAGATCAAAATAAAGGTGTTAGAAAAAATTAATAAAAAATAGAAAAAGTTGTTCTTTTGATAGTTTTAGGCAATGGATATGTTAGGGAAGAGTCGGGCTGTATTCTAAATGAGTCCTGAAGAAAGTCAGTACTACTGTTGGCCCACAATTGTCAAAACTAAAGAAAAAATTCTTAACTGTGGCCACTACCGGTACCGTTACCTTAATAATGAGATCCACAAAATAGTACCAAAAATTATGCTGAATCAGAAATGGATTCCTTGAAAATTGGAACGATTCAATAGTAGATAGGAAGTTAACGCAGAAGTACCCAGTAGTAATTCTGGGAATTACTCAGAATTCCTATACTATAGTGCCAGATACTATTCCAACACTACCCAGTTCTAGTGGTACCTAGTTAATTATTTTCGGTTTATCACTTCCAACAATCCAAGCAAGTGCAATCTTCTTGAGAAAAACTCTTTGCCAAAATAAGAATTTTGAATCGTATTTTGAACATGAAATTCACCTCTCAGATTCTTACAAAACAGGATTGACCGCGGAATGATGACGATCTGATGCCGTTTCAAACGTCAAAATATTGACTGTTGGGGCAGCATTTTCCCATACAATCTACGGCTGTCCCCATTAAACGGTTCTTCACGAGGCAAACGAAAGGTTCTTGAGCAATTATTTCCTTTGAGGTCGGGAGTTTTGCCGTCGCATTGTTTCACTTTCGTTGTTTTTAAATATCGCTTAATGCTCTTGACCTTAAGAGTTGACTTTGAAAAACTTTCCGTCGCCAGGTCATTGCATTGGGAAGAAAAGTGTGGCAAGGCGGCAGGAATGAAAATCTGTCGGTGCCGATTCCTTGACATGCGAAACAGCACTCGGTAAATACGTGTTTACCAAATACAAAACTAATGATCCGATATTAATGAAATTTCAAGAGATTGTGTGCGGTAACACCAGAATTGGGCAGTATGTAGCTACATGGGTGTCTAGATCCTTTTTCGGATACTCCCAGCAATTTCGAGGACTTCTTGTGGAAAAAAAGTGCCAAATCACAAAATTTACCCAATTTGTCGTTTTAACGGCGTAGTTACACGAAAGCAATGCTGAAGATGTACCGAGAATTACTCGGTGTCTAATTGCATCTGAAATGCTACTTCCCGACCCGAAGGATCTACGGATACAATTACAATTATTTGTATCCTTAACTGTATGTGTAGTTCATCTTTCGGATACATTCACAACTGCATTTTCAAAGAATCATGCCGTTTTTATGTACAGTTCTGCAAGCAACAATAGAAAATTTATTCAGCCACATTTAATTTATTTTCATTTAATTTTGATGATGCATCAATAATTCACTTAGTTTTTGAAAAATATTTCCCAGACCTTAATTGCTTGAATTAAATAAATAAATACTGAAAAACTAAACCATGAAAAATCGGAAGAATTTTCCTTTGAACTCCAAAATCGACCACAAAACTTTTTGCCCACTACTGACGTGGTTTTTGCCTTAGGGTCAATTAAGAAAACTGAAATTTTATTGCAGTCTTTTCAGGCTTTCAGAACGTGTTGTACCTACTATATTTTAGATTTTTAACATTAAATGTTAAAAAATTTTCTTAATGACACTTCATATTTCTTATTGCGGAACTGAAAATCTAAGTACCGCATGTTATTTACCCGTTTCTCACTCAGTAGACTCCAAAACTTAGTCAGGCTCAATATTCCTTATTCCATTCAAATCAGGAATATTTTTGTAATTATATACGGAAAAGTAACTACGAATACAGATACAGTGACAGTTAGAGATAGGTGACATGTATTGGATTACTATATTTATTTCGTTCAGAAAATAATTATTGTGCCAAAAATTGTCTTACAATACAAATAAAAACCACTGCCAAGTGGGTGTGGCACATAGCTTCCTCGTATCCATAACATGACTGTATAGATCATTGAAAATTATTAACTAAAGAACTTCGTTCAATTAGGCGAAGTAAATATTGAATTAGGGTAAATTTATTGTTATGCAGGAGCATAACTTGAGAAAATAAAGGTAGGCATGTTCAACTATTGAACAAACTATAAAATATACCTAATAAGTCCGAACAATCCCTGAAAATTTCATCGAAATCGGTCAAGAACTCCCGGGGTTATGCTTGTCAAGGATTTCACGTTTGCGCATGCGCAGAGGCTATTATTGATTCGGGGTCATGAAACTCATAGGGGACCATTTACACATCAAACCGAACAAACCCTGGAAATTTCATCGAAATTGGTCGAGAACTCTCGGAGTTATGCGCGTAACAAGGATTTCACGTTTGCGCATGCGCAGAAGCTACTATTGATCCGGGGGTCATGAAACCTATAGGGGACCATCTACACCCTAACCCGCACAATCCCTGAAAATTTCATCAAAATCGGACTATAACTTCGTGTAGTTTTGCCCGTAACAAGGATTTGCTGACAGGCAGACAGACACACAGACAGACACGGAACCAAAATTGTTCAAAAAGGTCTAAAACGCAAAATGCGAGTGGAATTTTTGATTTTGGAGACAAACAAATTTTCACATTCCGAAAGTGAAAACAATGCTTCCGCTACTTTAGTAGACTCGGAAGCAATTATCCAAAAATGTACGCATCCAGTGCCAAAATGAAAAGAACAAGTAACAAAATTACATTGGTTTGAATAATAATAATAATAATATTTACTTAGAAGCAATCACCTGCCGTAGACCTTATTCAGTCCTTTTAGAAATGGTAGCTTCGATGAATTACTTCTTCAACTTTTTCTCTGCTGAATCAGTCTTTGTTGGTACCATGTCTCTCAATCTGTAGAGACATAACAACACCAAAGGTGTAAGCAAAGAAGAACGTCAGGAAAATAAACAGAAAATGAATAGTGGAGTTAATGAAAAGGAGTTGAAATCTATTGCTCAAAACTGGATAGTATTTATACATGAAAATACTTTTCAAAATAGCTTCCAACATTTTTGGACCCATTGTAGTACCTAAGGTATTTTTTTAAATTCATTAAATGGTTTTGAAGAATTATTTCAAGATATGTGAACATTTCTGGTAATGCCTACTTAAAACTTCACATTTTTGAGAGAACGATCAGTATGCCACAATTTTATTTAATGTCCAATCATTTTATGCCTTACTATGTTCTTCGAATAATTCTACACGTTGTTGCAGTAAATCCGGAAGCTGTGGTGCAATCCCAACTGTGTGTTTTTGCATTACAGATGGGAATGCTCGTAGAGTTTTGTAAATATAACTTCGATATTTTCGCTTTCTTTGGAAATAAAGTAGTAATTTCGATTTTTTTTCAGTTGACTTCAGCCTCTTCTACTTCAAATACAGTTGGGAAGAATTCCATGAACTTCACAGTTGAAACCGTCCACAGATTGTGCAGTGACGAGGAATGGAACCGCGGAGCCTACCACTGTGAAACCCACTTCGTACCTGTCACAGTATACGAGTACCGGCCACCCAACGGTCTTCCTAAGAAGAATCAGAAGAATGCTCAATCCAAGAAATTCGGATCGAAGCTCAAATATTATAAAAGCGAGTTTTAATTAGCTAAGACAAACTTGCTTATGGAGTATAAACTTACAGAGACGTTCAGCTCCCTACAGTTCATTCGAGAAATCCCAAATGGCAAGAACTACGACCTATCGGATAGTGAGAGAACTAAACTGGACTAAAATCAGGATTTCAATGATATATTACCTCTATCCTCTGTCACTACGGTTAACAAGTTCCGCCATCGCGCAGTGTATTATTTTACTTAATTGGCAGGGCAGAAATCCACAAAACAGTGTAACTATTCTGAAATCTTGCTGTTTCAAGTCTTGAGGTAGGTAGAATTCAGGAGCGTCCAGTCAAAAGCAAACAAGTCGCTCGGATGTAACTTTTCAGCAGGGAAAAGCTACACAAGCAGCTTCTTGCTGTTTTCTAAGCAGAGTTGTTGAAAACAGTTTCAACATGATCTAAAAAAGATAACTGGACGGTCGAGGGGTTTTTTAATCCTTTCTGGCTACTTAAGTCACCAAATTAGGTCATTCAAATCAGAAACAATTGTAAAACAAGGAAAATCGGCTTTGAAAAGTGGCGATGTTCTGACCAGATCGCTAGTGACATGTTTGTTTTTGATCAGACCTGTGCGGAGTTGTTTGCTTTTGAATCAACCTATAATCTTTTTTTTTTTTTTTTTTTTGAGTGTTTAAAATGTTCATTTTATTTTCATAAAAGCATAGGTATTACGACATACGAGTACATTTTACGCTAAGCTTGTCTAGTGCATTTATCGCAATATACTTCAGTTGCCCTTCAAGTTTTGATCATGTACGCTGATTGAAGTATTTATAACGAATTAACTGAGGTCATGGCAGAAAAAAGCTACTCCAAAGGCCCGTTAACAAAGTATTATATTAATATTATATTAAAATGAAATCATCATGGATAGGTACATCTGATGAAATTATGATTCGTTCAAGATTTAAACAATAAATAATTTAATTGTTTCAAATTTCTTTTGTTTTATTTATTCATAAATTATTTATGGACATATTAAGTGCAAAGATTGGAACGAAACACTGAAACCCCTCTCTTCCCCTCCTGATGAAACCCTGTCACGTCACGAAATCAATAATTGTGATTGGCTCATTGGTCCTCAACTGTTTGCTTTTGTTCAGACCTCGAATTTTCAACCGACGGTTAACTTAGGAAATATTGGTCTTGGACCACTCTTCTCGGTTTCCCCAGGCGCCTCTGTCCACCTACTACTATAATCCATTTAGAAATTTTGACACTTAACGTTCTAAGTTGCGTAGATTCTGCAATGTCCATCCGCCCTACGCTGGACAGGCCATAAAAGGTAAAATCCGTTCTTGAGCACATCAACTCAACTTGGGGTCTAGTTGACCTTAACTTCCACCCAACCCCATCGCTTGACACTCATAGATGCTATGTCCCAAAAACTAGTCAAAAATGTGCCAAAACCGTGGTAGACAAGTGGGGTGTGAAAAGGTCATAAATCCGCCCTAAAAATTGGTCTTAATTTCTATCCTTCTTATATTGAGGGAGAGAGAGATTAAAAACTGTTTAAAAGGGTGTTTTTGTGTCCCATAAAATTGTTGCGAAGCTTCCCTGGCCACAATTCTCACCCAATTAGCATGATCTTTATCTCGTTCGATCCCATTTGAAGTCTAGTACATTCACAAACCTTAAAAGCGTTGGCTTTCACGAAGAAAAAGGGAGATATTGCGGACGAAAGCCGAAAAAAAAACTGTTTAAAAGGGTAGTTGGGTATTCGACAAAAACTCGTCAAATACGTAGGCTTTTGGAGGTTTTTTATTAAGCTAGGCAAGTGGGCTGTGAATTTCAAGTAATAATGGACGCCGAATCAATTGATATGGGTCCGATTTCATCTGACTTAAAAAATCTCATTTTAAAAGTAAAAATATTGAAGAAATGTTTACTTCAATTTTTTTATTATCTCGTTTCGACGACTTTGCAGTCAAGGAAAGTTGATGTGGTGGGGAGGGGGTAATGAGGGGATTTAAAAATAAACTTACGTTACTCTCACGTTTAATCGTTTTGGTGTATTTATGGTTAAATAAACGTAATTCTTACTGAATATCTACAGGAAACTGTAACCGATCTTTGTGTTACTGGATAATCTACCTGAATCGTAAATTCGGACTATAGAACTATTTGGACAATGAAGGAAGCACGATAGGTTAAGAAGGTACCTATCAATGTAATCACGGAGGTTGTTAACCTCCCTTTTGTGACGTGCCTTACCTCCATCCGCTATATCGTGAAACCGTATACGGAAATAGGGTAAAAATGGAATTTTAAATCTACCAAGGTGATCTATACAGTTCAAGTTACTTTCTATACAATTTAAAGCGTTATCATGTTCATTGATGGTATTCTACTATGTAATCACTCATCATACTGAAAAGTTGCTGGAATTCACAATCGGCCACATCGTGCACCCTATCACACCACAGAAGGAAATGGGCTAACAGTGGACTGTTCCATCAATTATGCTGGCGGCAATTTAATTTTAAAGTTACAATTCCTTACAATTTATGAGGTGATCATGTTCAATGAAGGTTTTGTGTGTCATCATTCGTTATTATGAAAACGCTGCAAATTCTTTCACTGAGGTTTATTATTCAATTGGCTTGCGTTCATGATTTGAATTTATACTAAGCTTTGGAGTGTGCGTGTTTCACAGGTGATACAGCGATTATTGAATTTCAGGAGGCACACAAATATGATCAACTGATCAATCCAAATAGGTGTTTTGGTCGAGAACAGATTTACGGGCTCTATGAATATCTCCTGAAATTCAATAATCACTCTATCACCTGTGAAACAATTGGCTTGCGTTCATGATTTGAATTTTCACTAAGCTTTGGACGCACACTCCAAAGCTTAGTAGAAATTCAAATCATGAACGCAAGCCAATTGAATAATAAACCCCAGTAAAAGAATTTGCAGCGTTTTTTATTTTTTTATTTAATTTTACTTAAATGTATCTTAGGGAGAGCAATCGAATTAACCTACAGCTATACGGTCGGACTCATTTCATTAATCGAATAGGTCCATATAAATAATGAAACAGAAATACCACGTTTATTTCGAATGTTTTTGTTATTTCTTAATACTTCAGCCCTTCAATTCCATCTTTTTGATCGAAAGTGAAGATCCTATTAAATCAAAAGTGATACCTAAAACTCAGCCTTAACCAGACGTTTTATGCGGTTTTTTGTCCAAGTTAGGAATGTACCTTGTGCCGAAAGACTCAGCGAACAAGCGGATTTGTAAAAATCGGCTTTTGATTATGTATCTAACTAAAGTTGCAATAATTTCTACCAAACTTTATCTTGGCCGATCTCAAAAGGTCCATTACTCGATGCAATAAACCAAAAACGTTATCATCCAGGCATCGTTTCAGAATTCTTCACAAAAGACTTCCTTGAGGAACGTTGTTATTTCATGTTTCATGGTGCCATTGAAATAGCTTCATATTTTACAAAAATACGCTGAAACGTTTGAGACTTATGTCACAATCAGCGTACAGACAAACATACATCGCGTTCAGCTGTATGACAAAAGCTACATCCAATTTAGGGAAAACATGGACACATCATCTCGAATTTTCAAGTTCTGCCGGTATTGAATGCCTGTCGAATTCTCCTACAGAGATTTGCGGTGAATAAGTTTTGACAACTTTGACCGCTTTGTTGTGCCGTTGGAGAAGCTACGAAAAAAAAGCGTTGGCTCAGTTGTTGACTCAGCTTGTTTTGTTTCTTGAATGAAAACTACGGAGCGCTCTGCCGACCTATCAGCAAGAATTTTGTCCGACACGGGCGGGACATCGACCCGCCTCTGCGTCTTTTCTTTCCGATCTTCCCGTGGTATTGTAAACATTGGCGAATTCGATAGGTGGGAGGTGACCCTACGAGTCCATAATAATGATTTTGGTTTATTATTCAATAATAAACCATTGTAATCGCTCTTGAAAAAAAAAAAAAAAATTTTAACCCCCCTGAAGATTTTATGGTTCACGTTTCAAAGGTTGTAGAATCCAAATCTGCAATAAAAGTTTTTCCGTCCGTCCGCCGTACGCCGTACGCACGACTTCTCCCAAACGGCTGGAGCAAAAAATCTGAAATTTTCAGGAAAAATCCATGTTGGTCCGACAACGCCCCAATTCTTTAGCCAGCACTCTCACTTAATTTAAAGTGCCCTTCAAAGGCTGTCAAAGTTTTGTAAAATCCCTAAAAAGCTCAAAAAAAGTCAAGGCGGCTTAAATTTGGACTTTTTTTTTAAGAACTTTCCATGAGGAATCGAATGAGCCCCTCCCCAGGTCAACCCATTCCCGATGTATGGCCCGATTTATGGTGCTAACATTTGCATCCACATTCACTACATCACTAGGTTACTGCGATCAAAACAAAAACAACAGCGGTTTTTTTTTTTTATCGCAGTAAACAATGTAGTGAATGTGGATACTGGAGTGAACTCCTAAAAGGGTTTATAGCCGATACACGGGTTGAAGCATTCTGATATGCATGCTCCGCCTTACGAAATTTAAAATTTTCAAATAGAATATTTTTCCATTGTAATAGCTCTTGAAAAAAAAAAACGCTGCAAATTCTTTCACTGGGGTTTATTATTCAATGATTCTTGATTCGAATTTCTACTAAGCTTTGGAGTTTGCGTGTTTCACAGGTGATAGAGCGATTATTGAATTTCAGGAGATATGCATAGAGCACTTAAATCGGTTCTCAATAAAAATACCTATTTGGATTGATCAGTTGATCATATTTGTGTGCTTCCTGATATTCAATAATCGCTCTATCACCTGTGAAACACGCACACTCCAAAGCTTGGTGGAAATCCAAATCATGAATCATTGAATAATAAACCCCAGTGAAAGAATATGCAGCATTTTCGGTAATTAGCGACCTGATTAAAAAATTAGGAATACAAATCGAGATTGTGAGAGTAGAATTATTGACCTGTTTAAGCCTATAATACCTGTAGTATGGTAGTTTTCGATATGATTCCTATTTCAAGACCAATTAAAAAGTTTATTTTTATCATTACATCATTTGAACGAAAATTATAAAGAGGAATTAGAATTTTTGTTTGTGTTTGGATGCTAGTTACGATTTAACTCATAAACCACCCGACTGATTTTAAATTTCACCATTGGAAAGCTAAATATCATTCCTAAGTAACATATTCTATGTTATTTCGTGTCTATTGAGTCTAAAATAATGTGTCCGCGATGGTATATAGCATTAGCAAACTGAATTAAGCCCTTAGCAAACTAAATTAAACTTTTAGCAAATTGAATCAACCTTTTCGCAATTAGAATTAACCCATTAAACGTTTAGCAATTAGAATTAAACCTTTACCATATACAGAAATGGAGGTAAATTTTAATTCTAATTGCGAAAGGGTTAATCATAATTTTGAAAAGGTTAATTCAGTTTGCTAAAAGTTTGATTCAGTTTGTTAAAGGTTTAGTTCAGTTAGCTAATGCTATATATTTGGTTTAAATTGGCAACCTCTAATAGAGATGGAGGCAAAAAGTAGTCGTATTTGTCCATTTAAACGGTTTTTCCAGAGACTGTTTACAAATTAACTGGCGAACTTGATAGATTTTTGGGAGCTGAATCATCGGAAAATAGTGAACAAATTGTATTACCCTTATTTCGGTTTATTTCGCAATTTTCAAAATTTTCTTAGGTTTTTATATAATTTTTACTAGTTTTATATTGATTTATTTGTTATCGACACGACTTAGAAATGATGGAATAGAATAAAACACTTACCTACGCTCCATTTGTTCTTAATTATATAAGTTAAGTACAAAGACTACGAAGCTGTGGATTCTAGGCTTTTCATTGATTATTAAAAGAAAAGCGTGATGGCAGTACTTTTCCACAACGGAAACAAGTATGCCTATCTTCATGTAGGCCATTATTTTCACCTTAAAAACTCTCGCATTAATTTGGTGTAGGTGCTGAACAAATTAAATATATTGGCCAAAATTGGATTGTTTGCTGCCATCCCAAAGTTTTCAGCATGATGCTTGGTCTGCAGGGATGATTCCTTGCAAATTGGAACTACACAAACACATCGAGGTACCAAGTTGATTAGTTTTTGGTTCATCATTTTCAACGATAAGCCATTGCAATCGTTTAGCAAAACTTTTCTATCCCTGAAAATGTTTAAATTTTGACAGTACCTATACTCTAAGATCCCTAGAATTCTCTGAATAACTTTTTGCACGCTAAACGCCAAACAGAGTTGGTTTGCATCTTGGGGTCAATTTTAAAAACTCCGAAATGTTCACCGTATATTCTTGATGCTTTCAAAATATTATAAATACAAGAAATTTCGCATGTTCCCTTTATGGGTCATCACAATTCCCATAGGTACTCGTTTTCGGAACTGAAAATCCTAAAACCGCTAATTTCTTTGAAAATGCACTCTACAGCCATGCTGCATCACTGGATGATTTTGTTTTCTCTTTTTGAATTCTGCAGACTCCAAAACTGCGACTAGGTGTGCAGTGGGGGTCCATTATCCGAAATCCAGACAAATTACTACGATTTTTGTCATTGTATCCGAAGAAGTAACTATGAAAACAGACACATTTACACTGACAGATGTGATTAATTGTATCTCTATTGGATTCAGTTACCGGAACCTACTGGTAATTTCATCTGTACTCGTAGTTACGCAGTTAGTTTGGCCAAATATGATGTGAACCAACCTAACCTGCGTTCTTTTAGCTTCATCAAATTCCAAAGCCCGAAACCAAATGAAGCCAACCGACACCTGCCTGGAACTTCCGTTCAAATCGCTTCTAATCGCTCTCTTCACCATAAATCGCCAACGTTTTTTGTTGGTCCTCGGAAACACGTTTGTTGATGCTCGCGGCGCGTGCCGGGGAGGCCGCCGCCGCTCCCCGAGACCGCCGAACGAGCCTGATAACGGAGTCCCGAATCAGCCGAAACCCCCTGAGCTCAGCAGCTCCCACTGTATTTTTGCCTCTCGTATCGGATAAGAAGCCAGGGGTAGCTGAACTTGATCCCCGATCCCACTCCCGCCTCTGACCATATCAGTCGAAAAGCCGACGTTGACTTTCGGCCGGAACGTGTCCGCTTCTTCAGTACGTGAGATAGGGGGAATTTACTTTTCGATTCTTTTACTGTATAAAAGCTCCGGGAGGCCCCATTGCAAAGTACAGTTCATTTCCTGCAATCAACTCGAAAATGTTCCAAGGAGCCGTTGTCTTCGCCCTCGTGGCCGTCGCCTGCGTAAGTTTACAAAAACTTCACTTCAAACTTTCCACATTTCACAACCTACAAAAACAAAAAACTACAATTTCCTTCCCAATTTCGCTCAGATTTATAACTCATTCTAAAACTGCCTTGGTCAAATGGAAACTTCAAACACCAGTGTACTACTCATTTTAATTTCAATGACAATTATAACCTTCCAATAAAGAAATAATTTGCACTTCTCCCACCAACTCATTATTAATCATTACTTATTTTGGTTTCCCAGTAACTCAGTCTTGTATTTTTAATGTGTCACATTTTCTAATTGTGGATATATTCAAATGATGAAAATATTTAACATATTTACTGACGAAATCTCCTTCTTAACCCAAATGATTAATTACCATAAAATTGAACAAATTACAGGTAATTACCGGTCACATATATACTACCTGATTATCAATGTCTAAATCATTTCTAAGGCTTTTAGATTTATAGTGTGTTATGAGTTAATTATAAGATATTAAAAGAAACTTCGTATTTGAGTTACTGTTTCTGAACTTCAATTTGAAAGAAAGTTGTTTGAACTTGTTCAAAACTTCATTCAACTAATAGGTACACTATATGCGAGGTTTGAATAGGTGGCAATCATCATTACATTTCAATTACAGCTTTTCGATTTTAAAAGATTTAGTTTGTGAAACGCATCATTCCTAATTGAATATGTTCTCCTCATTCCACACATGTTAAACAAAGTTTTTGCAATGATTCTATTCCAAAATTGAGGTTTTTGTTTGAAGCAAGGTTGTCAAAGTCAAATTCGATATTCTATGCCCCAAAAAACATAGTTCCTATATGTACGCTTGAGTTCAATATTGTAAAAGTTGACAGGCGTCAGAGTGTGTACAATTTTAAGAGCCATCTGCACCTCGCAAAATCTTGTATGGAGGTTACAAGTGCATTGAAATTAATATTACAGTCCCTTAATAACTGCTTGTTGGTGTTCTGAGAAAAATGGTGCCTTCTGTTACCACAAAGTTCAACAGAATTCCGCATTTGATCGTTTTCCTTGTTGCAAATCAATTTGTAAATCAAATTTCGCAATAGCTACAGGCAACACTGTTACCGTGAATGCATGTTATGAACCGAACAGATGACGAAATAGCTCATCAAACTGCCAACCTGATTGTCTTGCAATTTCACTGCAATAATCAAAGGTTTCTCGAAAATATCTCCAATTCTCCATCAATAACGAATAATAAAATTGTAAATTGAATTTAAAATATCAATGAATCGTTTTTAATTCAGTATCTTTGAATATGTAACTTCGGCGTTATTGAATTTTTAGTTTGAACAATGAAAAATGTTGTTATTTCGGGTTTTTAGCAAATTTCTTGGGCATTATTGAAAGAAATTATTGATGGGTAGGTGTAATGAATAAGGTAACAACTAATGTAATGAAAGAGTGGTGCCAGGTGTTTATTAAAGGAAATAGATTGGAGGTAACATGGTTTTTTAAATTAATTTTTGCTTGATATTTTATTGAAAAATTATGTGAAAATTCTGTTTGGTTAATTGATTTATGTGTTTTCGTTGATCAGATCGCCGCTGAGCCATGCGGTTGTGGAGTCGCTCCAGCTAAGACCACCTGTTGCACCACCGCTCTCCACGGTGTCGGTGCCTACGGATACGGCGCTGGATACGCTGGCGACCTCGCCTACGGTGGTCTTGGATACGGTGCTGGTCTCGGATACGGTGCTGGTCTCGGATACGCTGGTCTCGGTTACGGTGCTGGTCTCGGATACGCCGGTCTTGGATACGGTCTTGGAGGTTGCGGATGCGCTGCCCCAGTCGCTGTCGCCGCCCCCGTCGCTGTTGCCGCCCCCGCTAAGACCACCTGCTGCACCACCGCCCTCCACAACGTCGGCGGAGTCGCCTACGGAGGTCTCGGCTACGGTGCTGGTCTCGGATACGGTGCTGGTCTCGGATACGCTGGTCTCGGTTACGGTGCTGGCCTCGCTTACGGCGCTGGTCTCGGCTACGGTGCTGGTCTCGGATGCGGCAGCTACGGAGCTTACGGTCTTGGCTATGGCGGATACGGACTCGGTCTCGGATACGGTCTTGGCTACGGATCTGGCTGCGGATGCGGTTGTGGCGGAGTCTACTAAATCACACCATCAAAAACCCACTTTGCCTCACAAGAGACGTGTCTTTCTTGACACAATGAAATACACACTCTAAATCAAATTCCTCTGTCTCTATTTTTATACAACTCTCCTTTTTTCGACTTTTTTTCATACAAAAATGTATTCTCGCATAAATACAAATAAAAACAAAAACAATTTCGAAATGTACAAACGCTATACAATAACCTAAATCACAGTCCGACAGCATGCAAGTTAAAATTTACCTTACTTTAAATCTTAAACGTGACAAAAAATTGCTCATGTACTATCAAATGATCTTCTCTTTAAAGGAAATACATTAAAACAGTATTATCAATATGAAAATCGTGAATGCAACATATCTAAACTTCGGACATGGTCTTGGCTATGGATCTGGCTGTGGATGCGGTTGTGGTTGAATTTACTAAATCACACCATTAAAAACCCACTTTGGCTCACAAGAGACGTGACGTTCTTGATACAATGAAATACACACTCTAAATCAACTTCCTCTGTCTCTATTTTTATACAAACACCCTTTTTTTGTAATGGCCTTAATCACAGCCAAACATCAAGAAAGTACAATACCTCACTTTAAACTGATTTAACTGAACTTACTTAGCTTAACTTTACTTGAACGTGACAAAAAAACTGCTATTCTACGATAGTATCACATGATTCTTCTTTTTGAAGACTCTCTATCAAAACAAATTACAAACTGTATGAAATGACCTGAAAAATCACAGCCCATCAACATGGAAGCACAATACCTTACTTTAAATCTTAAACTTGATGAAAAATGGTTTATATTATCACAAGATCGTCTTTTTGAAGAATCTCCATCGAAATGAATCACAAAGTCTCATTAAAAACTTTATGTAACGACCTTAAAATCACAGCCCATCAACATGAAAGTATAATAGTTTTGAAGACTTACCATCAAAAGAGAATTATTAATATGGAATAAGATCGTGAATACAACATACTCGTAATGAGTTTACAGTGGCCGCACATTATCTAGAAATAATTTTTATGAGTATTACATCAGTACACCATTCCGTGGAATTCAAGTGTTAATATAATATTACAATAATTAACTAAGTAGATGATCGTGGTGTAAATATAGTGTAATAGGTAGGAACATTATAGAAATTAGAAGTAAGAACCCACTCCAAGCTGGGCCGCTGTGTTACACTATCCAGCTCGGTCATCGGTCATTAAAGAGGTAGATGGACAGCTTTTATTGGCACATTTGAATATACAGAACAGACAAGAAACATTGAAAACGGTAAATATGATGTGACTCACATACTTAAATCAAATAATTGAACGAAAGGACTAGCAAAATCAAAAGTTAAATTGTCAATGATAAGATCTTGATAACTTTATTCCGTGGAAATTTTGTTATTCAAATGAAAAATGTAACATGATGTAACATATCTGTCTATCTATTAAGTAATGATGGCATTTCGTTGATTACATACTTCAGACGACCATTATTAACCGTATAAATGAGGATATAAAACATACAAAAAACGATGCCAATCATTTTACAAGGGTTTATTATTTCGGTATTAAATAGCCCTTTAACGTAAATCATTTATCTATGCAGATTAGTATGTGGTACTTGAGATCACGCGCCTTCATGCCGTGTAATTGCATTCAAAATGAAAATACTTGGACGTGCGGCAGCCATTTGGTCAAGCTCACACCTCCTGTTGAATGGGCTGAGCATCGCGCTTCTTCAGGCCGACCGCCTATCCCACCGTAGACGACCAATTTTTATTACCTGAAGATGAGGTTTTTCAAATAGTGAGCGAACGGATGATTGTACAACTACCCAAGTAGTAGCATTCGATTCGGTAAACTAAGTTCCATCTTAACTGAACAAAAAACGCTGCAAATTCTTTCACTGGGGTTTATTATTCATTTTCATTCATTTGGCTTGCATTCATAATTTGAATTTCTACTAAGCTTTGGATTGTGCGTGTTTCACAGGTGATAGTGATTATTGAATTTCAGGAGGCACACAAATATGATCAACTGATCATATAGGTATTTTGGTCGAGAACCGATTCAAGTGCTCTATGCATATCTCCTGAAACTCAATAATCGCTCTATCACCTGTGAAACACGCACACTCCAAAGCCTAGTAGCTCCAAATTCAAATCATGAATGCAAGCCAAATGAAAGAAATTGAATGATAAACCCCAGTGAAAGAAGTTGCAGCGTTTTTATTGCAGATTCGGATTCCACACCCTTTGAAACGTAAACCATGAAACTTTCAGGCGGGGTTAGAAATTTTTTTTTTCAAGAGCGATTACAATGGTTTATTATTGAATAATAAACCAAAACGACCCTCTTACTTCGATAGTTTTTGAGGTTTCGATCCTTAATTATAATCTCTTAGTATTGATTGATCAAAATGCCAAGATTACCGGCACATCCCGGATCGATGTTGGATTTTTGAATCAAATTTGGTAAACTTTGGTCCATAAGTTTCGGAGAAAAGCTTTAGACGGCAAGAGAATGAATTCAAACACATGATTTTTTTATAAATTCGATATTTGAAATCTACGTAAGTGATAGAACGTGATCGTTCGGTGACACGTACATTGAGGTGCTACAAAAATGTAATTTTTGCACCATTGTAATCAGCTCACTTTGCAGGAGCAGTAAAGTTGAACAAATTTTGAAGCAAATGCTGAGTGTAGGTGGGGTACTGGTTGTGAATGGGGGTCGATAAGAAGGAGCACTTATTCCCTATGATTCGATCGAAAAATCCTAAGATTAGGGAGTTGTACCGAGAATTGAGAGTGATTCGGTATCGACATTGTTGAATGTAAACCAATTTTAAGAGCGAATCCGTGAAAAAAAAAAACGATACTTGTGTGACCAGTTAAGGTCGAAGCTATTCAGGCTATAATTCTCAACCGATTTTCAAGATTCTTATTCCGTTCGATCCCAATTTGAGTCTAGTTGTGTAACGAACCACGGAAATTTTGATTTTGGTGACAGGTGGGGAATGAAGAGGGGATCAGCAAATCCTTTCAACCTCCGCTCAAGGGAGAATTCTCAACCGAATCAAAGCCTTTTGCTGCAATTTTCCAATTTGCTGCAATCCCCCTAACTGCAGTTTTGGACAATAAATGACGCCCAACTTTAGGTCAGTCTGAAGTACTGGCGATTGCTAATGACAAGTGGTAAGAGCCCTTTGACATCAAGAACGAGGAGCGTCCAAAACTCCCTCCTTGAGTCTGTTAAATAACAAAATATTAGTTTAAATCCATCACAATTAAGGTTGAAACACAACATTTGATAAATAAATTGGGATGTCGTATGCTTTTTGTTTTCTCAGGATTACCAATTGATATTTAAAGAAGAAGATAGAAGATAGTCCATCAAATTTATGTAAACCCTCCTAAGAACTATTAAACTCAAATTTGAGTCCCTGGTTCTCCCTAGGGATTGCATTATTTCGACCAGGTCGTCATTGTAAAGTGGTTAAGTTCTCATTGCCCGCTATCAAGTGAAATTTTCTAACTTCAGTACTCAAACAACGTATGCTGCCCAGCCTTGTTCTTTCTACTAATTCTTTCATTTACTCGTTCCTGAACTTCAAAACTCTAACTACAAACTCACTCTTGTTATCGATCATTCTTTTGAACGTTAGCATATTGGAAACTGCTTGATTATACATGTGGAACATCCGTTATAAAATGCTCATTTGTTCAATTTCTATAGACAATAATGAACTCAAACTATGCACGATGCTCATTCTTGTTAATGTTTCACATTCGTTCTTGTAGAAACTGAAACTAAAATGACAAAGACCACCTTAGGCGACTGTGAACTGAAAACAACCTTGATATGAATAGTTATCAGGTGTCAACCTTTACAATGTATTCCAATCTCTGCTAATGCTATATGGCAAATTATGTGACAGTTCCAAAATTGAATGACTGTAACTTTGAGTATAATGTTGGAGCTACACATTTGGGGATTTTGAATTTAGCTTATATGAAGGATGCTACCTGTAGACTTCAGAAGTAGATATTTGAAGTTTTGATAGCCATGATGGTTCTGATTCTTTCGTCCATATCTGATCAGCGATATTATAGCCGGTACGTTGTTGTAGTGAGGCACATGACCAAACAAGTTTTCTAATCGTACAGGGTACAAATTGGATCATTGACTTCTCTGTAAACATCATCTATTGAAGATGTATCATCAGAACCATACTCTTGCATTTAACTGTATTCTCTCTCAAACATTGCTGCTAGAGTTTTAGAGTGTGCCATATTGTAGTTGGTATACCATAAAACCTGTTGGTACGTACAGGTTTTCGTACTTGCATTTCACAGTGTCTACCATGTAGGGTAAAGATGAGGTATTTGAAGTTCCAAAGTCAGTGACCGCCAAGTATTGCGTTTCCTGCAGTTGAAGTTTTGATAGCCATGATGGTTCTATTTTCATCAATACCTGATCAGCAATATTGTAGTTGGTACGTCGTTGTAGTGAGGCACATGACCAAACAAGGTTTCAAATCGATCAGGGTGCAAATCATTTACTTCTCAGTAAACACCATCTATTGAAGATGTATCATCAGAACCATACACTTATGTTTAACTGCAATATCTCTGAATCATTACTTCTAGAGTTATTAAGTGTGTAACCATAAGGTTTTAGTACTCGCTCAGTACATTTCAGGTTCCAGCAACTAGTGACGAGATGATGTATTTGAAGTTCCGACGTCAGTGACCGCACACTACTGCACTTTCTGCACACATTCCAAATCAATTTGTAGCCATGTCTTCATCGAAGTGACGCGCACAGAACGACATATATGAATCCAAAAATCACATAACGCATCGACTGCAGTTTTATAACTATGGGCCGAGACCCACCTATGTTCATATACACGTCACACTGAAAACAACACTGAAATGAGAAGATTCACTTATATCTAGACGTCTGAGCACAAACTGGAAGTTCTGTTCCATAGATTCCATATACGGAAGAGCAAAACGTGTTAATGCTGACCCATAAAACACCACCACTATCGTTAACTCAGAGACCTCATTACGACAATCAAGAAGAAAAAGATAGTTTTTTCGCAAGGTTTCAATAAATTGTTTACACCGTTCCAACGAGTGAATGGGTGGATTCCTTCACCATTCCATAGATCACAAAAATGTTCAAGGTGAACATCACTAATGTTGGGAAAAGTTGTAACATGTATTTTGACAAGATTTACTAAAACGGACACACCCAGATTTCAGAGAATAAGACGTGAGAAATTTGTCTCGCTGGAAGGAATATGAAGCTGACTTATTACGGATTTTAGGATACGAAAGTTTCACCGAGCCGTTTATGTCCAGGAAGTATCTTGCTCAGGAAATGGTATCTATTCCTCTCTGTATATTCAACAATAGCTGGCAATATTTTGTTTGTGGTGACTTTATCACCTGTATGCAGATACCCTTATCTTTCTGTCATGTAACCCAAGTGGTCTTTCCAACTTGAATCACCCACTTTCCATCCAAGTTGAATGCGAGCGCTTTCTATATGCCACTATTTACAAGTTTTCTTTGAATTTAATCAGTGTATTGAAGAATTTGTCTCAGTAGGCATGCACTTCGCGATCCGGCAACCACAAATCCAAATCTAAGTTTTTTCGGCAGTGTGCGATCAATGGTGTAGTTATACCGTTTTCAACTGCTTTGAAAAAAACCGCATTCCAACGCACTATACCCCAGTGATCTGTTGGATCGTACGAAGAAACAACTTGCCCCTTCAACAGCGTGATACAATCAAATGCTTTACTGTATTGCGGGTTTAACATCATTAGTTTCATCAGGTGCAAGGTTCGTTGGAATGTTTACCGACATTATTATACTTATCACGGAAGAACAACAATCACATTTATTAACAATGAGACGATATCTTATTTGTAACTACTTGCGTCTACACAATACCAGTGTTAATGCGAATTACTGGAAACAATACGATGCCCAGTCATCATTGTTATTTTTCCAACGTTAAACGGAGCCGTAATTTCTGTCTCTGTAGTTTATTGTGTAGGTTACAAAATTATAACATTACTCTTCCACACGTATAAAATTCCAAGGGTATTGTTCCGTCCGATAAATGTCTATACTTTTGGCCTTGGAAAAATAAACCCCAAAATATGTTTCAACATATGAACAGTATACGTGAAAACATAGAAACCCCTTGCACAAAACTTGTGAACACATCTTCAGTGTATTCATATGATTCAAAAATTTCGGGCATGGCAAAATTTGTAACATAGACACACACTTTATTTATTAACTTATTTTACAGAACCCCCCTCAATGTTAAAGGGGACAGATCATTACAAAAATCAGAGGTTTCTGTTTTGTGAAAACATCTGAATATATTCAGATATATATCTGAACACTATTGTAAGTACAAGTGTAACCACAAGTATCATTAATCTAGTATGTAAATGTAGATCTAACTGTCGAAAGAAAAATTCTATAACTATTGCACTTGTTTTGTGATTGTAGATACTGCTCGAACAGCTACCTGTTCCAAGAAAGAAAAAATGCTAACCCCCCCTGAAAATTTCATGGTTTACGTTTCAAAGGGTGTACAATCCAAATCTGCAATAACAATTTTCCGTCCGTCCGCCGTACACTCGAGTCCAAATGGCAGGAGCAAAAAATTTGAAATTTTCGAGAAAACTCCATGTTGGTCCGACAACGCCCCAATTCTTTAGCCAGCGCTCTCACTTAATTTAAAGTGCCCTTTAAGGGTTGTCAAAGTTTAGTAAAATCCCTAAAAACCTCAAAAAATTCAAGGCGGCCTAAATTTGGAATTTTTTTGAAGAACTTTCCATGAGGAATCGAATGAGCCCCTCCCCAGGTCCGTTGCTCAAACCATTCCCGATGTATGGCCCGATTTATGGTGCCAACATTTGCGTTATTTTGGTTTATTATTGTTTTGTTTATTGTTGTTTGTTTTGTTTTGATTGCAGTAACCTAGTGATGTAGTGAACGTGGATACTGGAGTGAACTCCTAAAAGGGTTTATAGCCGATAGATGGGTTGAAGTATTCTGATAACCATAAAAAAACGCTGAAAATTCTTTCACTGGGGTTTATTATTCAACTGGCTTGCGTTCATGATTTGAATTTCTACTAAGCATTGGAGTGTACGTGTTTGCACAGGTGATAGAGCGATTATAGAATTTCAGGAGGCACACAAATGTGATCAACTGATCAATCCAAATAGGTATTTCGGTTGAGAACAAATTTACGAGCTCTATGCACATCTCCTGAAATTCAATAATGGCTCTATCACCTGTGAAACAGGGACACTCCTAAGCATAGTAGAAATTCAAATCATGAACGCAAGCCGATTGAACCCCAGTGAAATGATTTTTCGATAAGTACTTTGAATTCTATCCGCTCTTGCTTTCTTAGTAGTTAGCAAACGTTGCATCTTCTCACAACATTTTCTCCCCGATCCTGTTGATAGTTTCAACGGCATTTTCTTCTGTATTATCACCTGTGTTTCAGTTTACTTTGTAATTATTATTACAAACTCGGTGTATCGGACTTGCCTCTATTTTTATCCCCAGTAACATACTGAAAGTGGAAAATAGCACAAGGAATGTACAGCATCAAAACAAGAGAATTTCTGTCTTCCTCAGCTTTGAATACCATAAATCGAAGGTTCATTCAACTCCGTAAATATTGCGATGTTTTTCATATTTATGCGTAGTATAGGTCAGGGGTCATCGCACCGTCCTCGCCGTTTCTACCTCGATACTTGGGAGTTTGCCGAGTTGCAAGGCCCGATCGCTTGGCAAATATTTTGAGTTGCGTTATTCTACCTCGAGAATGCTCTGTGGACTGCCATAATACGACATAATATTACGCTGTATAACAAGGGACTCGAGCTGACGGCCGCAGAATGAAGAAACCACTTCGCCCGCTCTGGGATTGCCGCCGTTGAAAATTGTTAAACAATGAGAACCGTTATGAAATAATGAAATATAACCTACTAACTCTAACAGTAAGGCACTGTTACTCATTTAACATTAAAACCTTCCCTATCTCCACGAAATAATATTCCACAAATGGAAGAGCGAAACAATAACTCGGCCAAGTTTGACATTTCCGAGTTCATGAAATGCTTACAAAGGATGACTGCCTTTGAGTTCGAACAAACTTCAAGGATCGATCCTAGTTCTAATTTGCAACAAATGCAGCTAGAGGTTTTTAAAACTCATCTAGAAACCCAACTTTTAGCACTTTCAACATATTGACTAAAGGCCGAACAAACTTCCAGGATCAATCCCAGATCTAATTTGCAACAAATGCCGCTTATGTATTACTCTATATATATATCTCTGGTATAACTCTTTTATCTAGAGAAGTTTTTTTTTTTTTTTGTCAAACTCAACTAGAAACCCAACTTTTTGCACTTTTAACATATTTCTCATGACTAGGACCTGGTATCACAAAAATGGTCATAAGTTATTAGGATTGCTAACAATCAAGCCAGTTGCTAACAATCAAACTTCACACTTACAAACTATGATCGGAGCTAGATTTTCAATTGACGCTTCTGACGAGACAGGTACTTAAGAAGAAATCTAATTCAATATCATGGAGAAATGTAACAACTATTCGGAGTTTACGGTGAACACGTAGAGGCATTCAGTTTCTAGTTTGATCTAGCATGAGTTATTTAAGGCACCACCGACAACTGATTGAGAGGTACTCTTGTAATCCCAAACCATGGGTACTTGAGTGGATTCCAAAATCCATATTACCATTTATCGTACAGCAAAGAGATGGGAAATCTTCATAAGAGATAAACTAAAGATTACTACGTAAGCGAGTGGTCCAATGCGAGCAGATGTCTACGAATTCAGTTCATCCGAAACCATGTGAATGATGGTACGTCCTAATGCGTGGGCTGAATCGCTCGTTCCGTCAATTTTATCGATGGTTCTGGCAACGAATTTTTAGCGTCAGAATAATCAGTTTTTATTAATTATATACGGAAAAGATTTAGCAGACGAAGGAAATACGGGGGAATCATATTTTCGAAAAAATTAAGAGTCCGGCGAATTCGTAGCGTAATCTACAAATCGATGACAACCATTACTTCTCATATTTTTGAATGAAATCGGGCACTTAAATACATTCTTTTAAAAAATCCACTCAAAACTAGAAAAATTCAGTAATATTCTTCCACAACCTAAAAAAAGGTTTCGTGCTTCCAGCACTCGTGGTTTATAACCTCTGTTGCGGACCTGCTCGACAAATCCGAACAGAATGGGATTCACGCAAGTTCGTACAAAAACGGACGAACGATCTGCGTACAATGGACGATCCCCCAACCGAATCACATGTTTGGATCGTTCGTGCGATTTCGGAAGCATTCGGACGAATTAAGTTCGCAGCTTTCGTTTTCCAGTAGACGAAAGGCCTTACCGTTTCGTCTCTTAAACCACAAACAAATTTTTTTTTCGATTTCTGGTTTATAATTTTTTACAAAACTACACAGTTTTGTGAACATCATATAAAAAAAAAAATTAACTCAAAATTCCAAATAGAAATATGTTTTTCAGCTTCTCAAACAGAGGTCAATATCCGCTTGGGGCGTAGGATGGTTCAACTCGGACCAACCTTTATCTTTGTAACGTTCTACATCTTCTTCCTCTCCTTGTCGAAACATGGATAGTATGAAATGAAAGTATCTGACCTAAGAAACAAGAAGAATATTTACGCGAAGAAAAGACAGGAAGAGTTGCACAGAGCGCGAACTCGCTAAGTAACACTGCAGGTTGACATGGCTTCAAAAAATCGGCTGTTCTGATAGTTGATGTTTTTCGACGTTCATACATGATACCTAATTCTCTAGAACTACTGGAGGTATCCACTTGATTTTTCTTTTGATTTCTAGGCTCATTGTTTGTGCGTATTTCGATGAGACGGATTGTCAATATCTTCGTTTTGAAATAAGTTATGAGCGACTGAAGCCTTTTGAAAAACGGGCTATAATTTACCACATTAAATATATAATGGTCCCCACCCACCCTGGTTCGTTTTCTTCAAATCCCTTCCACCAAAATATTCATGAAGATTATACCTACAATGTTTCGAAACATAGTTTCTCTGGTATGTACCGTTTCTGAGAAAAAGGTACATAAAATTGGGTATTTCTG
Source organism: Creontiades dilutus (assembly GCA_031894815.1). NCBI lineage: Eukaryota > Metazoa > Arthropoda > Insecta > Hemiptera > Miridae > Creontiades > Creontiades dilutus. Next base: position 12,657 of record JAVIWC010001248.1, on the reverse strand, counting down.
TGGTTTTGAAATTTGGCGATTTTTGTAATTTTTTTTTCTCACCGTAACCGATTCAGATTTTCACAGTAGTTTAGTACAGATGTGTAGGATGTTCTGTAAAAGTTTTAAAATGATTGTCGTGATAGTTTTTGAATCCTAATCGAATGAAGACGTGAGGTGCGCTCCTGGCTAATTTTGTGGTCGAACCCCCTTAATGTGTTGACGTAGGTTAAAGAGGACAATGTTGTGCTGAAAAAAAAAAGACGTTTTTTTGATACCCAAAAGAATGTGAAGAGCAATGAATGGATGTAATGAAATTTATCTTAGTTTAAACTAATCATAGAAACACATAAATACCGAATTAAACTTGAAATCTTCAATAGAAAGACCACATGGGGACGGCGCGTAGGGCCTACCTCTCCTTCAAGACCGAGCGGTCGTCCAGGTTTTGCCTAACTTTCCTAGATCTGCCCGGTAGTGGGGCAGCGGCGAAGCAGCTAATTCGCAGATCCTAGAATCAAGGTTTTATTTTACAGTTTTCATCTAGTTTTTATGACATTTTTAAGGTGGTTTCGAGTTAGAATATAGATGAAACTCTATTTCTCTCTAATAAAGACTTAGCTCTGCACACCTAGTACCATTCTCCAACATAATAGTCCTCCAATCGCTCATATTTGGAGGGTAGTCGGACGAGGACGGCGTAGTTGTTCCTCATCAATGTTAACTGCTATCAATAGAAGCTTCTATATATCCGCGAATACCTGTGTCAAGCCTAATTTCTACCATTTTCACTAATTTTGATTCAATTTTCAGTGAGTACGTGTTCTCCTTTCGGTTTCACTGTTTTTCTAATCAATATTTCAATCTGTGCAAGCGCAAACATAAAAACCACTATGCATCATTATATCTCTTTCTAATCGTCCGATTTCACTCAAATTTTGACGGCAGTCGGGGAAATAGGGTTAAATCATATCATGTCAATTTTAAATCAATCTTATTGGAATACTATTGGAGAAATAATTAGTGGCCCTTCCTACGTATTATATTTAGACCAAAGTCGTTGATGTCTGTGGGAACGTGACATTTTTTTCCAAAGAATCACGGTAACTAGTTAGTTTCTATATCTTTTAAGATGAAGAACCTATCAAAGTTTGGTTCTTAAAACATTCCAATGGTTCTTTTCTTTCATTGACCTGTACGTGCCTATTACTAATATGAGGAACAACTTCGAACAAATCCCCAATGTTCTAGAAATTTTGTATAGCATACGGATGGACCTTGAGTTTCTAATCCAGCTTGGCTCATTCGAACCATTGACTTTTTACGTCATTTAGAATCACCTACGTAAAGAGTACCTAACTCATCGATGCTCATCAAAATCATTGGTTTGAACTTTTTTTACTCTTTTTGGTTTATTATTCAATAATAAACCATTGTAATCGCTCTTGAAAAAAAATTCTAACCCCCCCTGAAAATTTCATGGTTTACGTTTCAAAGGGTGTAGAATGAGAATCTGCAATAAAATTTTTTCTCCCAAACGGCTGAAAACCTGAAATTTTTAGGAAAAATCCATGTTGGTCCGACAACGCCCCAATTCTTCAGCCAGCTCTCTCACTTAATTTAAAGTGCCCTTTAAGGGTTGTTAAAGTTTTGTAAAATCCCTAAAAACCTCAAAAAAAGTCAAGGCGGCCTAAATTTGTACTCTTTTTGAAGAACACTCCACGAGGAATCGAACGATCCCCTCCCCCAGGTCCGTAGGTCAAACCATTCCCGATCTATGGCCCGATTTATGGTGCCAACATTCGCGTTATTTTGGTTTATTATTGTTTTTGTGTTGATATCAGTAACCTAGTGACTGTGATGTAGTGATGTAGTAATGTGGATACTGGAGTGAACTCCTAAAAGGCTTTGTAGCCGATACACGGGTTGAAGCATTCTGATAACCATAAAAAATGCTGCAAATTCTTTCACTGCTGTTTATTATTCAATTGGCTTGCGTTCATGATTTGAATTTCTACTAAGCTTTGGAGTGTGCGCGTTTCACAGGTGATAGAGCGATTATTGAATTTCAGGAGATATGCATAGAGCACGTAAATCTGTTCTCAACCAAAATACCTATTTGGATTGATCAGTTGGTCATATTTGTGTGCCTCCTGAAATTCAATAATCGCTCTATCACCTGTGAAACACGCACACTCCAAAGCTTAGTATAAATCAAATCATGAACGCAAGCCAATTGAATAATAAACCCAAGTGAAAGAATTTGCAGCGTTTATAGGTACCTAATTCTATACAAGTACTTAACTCGTTGTTATCAGTAACCGTTATCGGTATTTGGAAACAATTCAATCAGGTTCTTTCAATAATTATTGAGTTTTGGCCAATCACCTCACACAATTATCTTAAAGAAAGTACGTGTTATTCTATTCACTTGAAACCATCCTTTCCAAAAACCTTTGTCCTCGTCGAATACAGTTTTCAAGCGAAGATACGAATATCGGTCAGATGAACACTGCGCACCTACCAATATTTTAATAATAGGTAGATCTGTGTTTGTCAATAGCTCCTTCTCGACGGCAACTCGTGTAAGACGCTCCTCGGTATTTCGCAATCATTGTCGAGTCTGTCCTATCGTCGCGATCCTGACCCTGTTTTGTTTGACTCGGGAAAAGAAAAACAACTTTGTAGAGGTAATATCGAAAGTGATTCACCTGCGTTGGTTGCATCCTATGAGGAAAAAATGCTCCAGCTAGCAATTGCGGTTTCGTAACTGACAACCGTGGCACATTCTTTGTAGGTGCAGCCCGGTGTCCATATTAATAATATCTTTGAAGTTCAAAAATAATCATGACGTTACACCGATAAAGGTGGTTGATCATCTTTGTATCTACTTTCAAACATAAGTACACCGCAATGCATTCAAAAATCTATTGATATAACCAAGTACTTTTGCTATTCAAACCAGCAAGTGTTACCAATATTTTACAGCAATGAACCAACATGTAATTTCTAGGAGCATCTAAACCGAATGATGTACACAAATGTAAAAATATTTATGATGAATATGGAGAGTTCACCTTTCCTGTTTTTTTAAACTGCTGAGCCTGATGATAAGCCTGAAGCTTTGCGGCTTCTGGAGTATCTTCTCCTCGTTGAAAGGCATCAGCCCTTTGAAGGGCCACCTAGTCCATTCCATCACCTTCTTGTCATTAGGTGAATTACATAAATGATATAAAAGGAGAATAACAAGAGGGACATTTACTCTCCCATGGACCAGCTTCTTTCATGAAAATATGGGATTTCAGGTTCACTTGAAAAACTTGAAAGAAAAACACACCAAAACGGTATCCAATTTTACCTTTAGTGCATCTCTTGGCTAGCTTTAATACAGAATTTTTATTATGAGTATATATCAATTCGCTTTCTGCAGTTAGATTCATAATATGATTATTGTTAATATAGTATGCTGGCAAAACATATTCTGTGGTAGGTACCTACAGATCGATGTGTGACTGAACATTGGTTCAAACGTCACAATCTAAAATTTCTAAATTCAATGAGCAACCACCAGCCTAATATCTGTTGAAAACAATGATGAACTAGAGTTTCAAATATGATACTAATTACAACATAAACAGTACATACTCGAAGAGTTGTAAATAACATTAAACACCTTTCTGGTGGAGTGTGGAAAAATTCCAACATTGAAGAAAAAAATTAATGAATTAATAATTAATCAATTAATTATTGAGTAACTGAACCTAAATCCGATCCTAAATACAGGAACAAAACACAGAACTTACAGAATAAATCATAAAGATTTGGTTGGAACAGATACATAAATATAAAAGAGATATGGCACAAACCAATATAGGTATTCTTTATTTCTTATTCAACCACAACTTTTATTGTTTATTACCAGTTCGTCCCATTGTCGTCTTACTAGGAGGTTGAGGAATCAACTGTAATCCCCGATCTTCATGAGGTGACTATATTGAACTAATATAAAATGGCCTATCATAATCGTACTTCACTAGCCAAGCTTGTCGTTTGATTCTCATATCCTGAAGGCAGTGAGAAAACGGTAGTATGTACTCGATCTTAGACGCTTATCAATGCCGCATACTATATATTGTGTTGTCTCAATAACCGAAGGTTGTGCAAGATTTCGGGTCTTTTGGTTGGGAAAACGTACAAAGGACGAAGAGATGAGAATTGAACAAGAATTCCACTATCAAAGTAAACCCAAATATGTCAAATATAACAGAATGAGGGCCACATATCCTAAAATACCCTTAAATGTTCCCAATTTACTGCACAAATTACGTTTTTGGCTAAATTGTTGAGACTTTTGCCTGATGATTGCCGTAATTTATGCAGAAAGCGTTGCGTTTTGCTTCCTGCAATAAACAGTGATTGTGTAAAGCTGTTTTAAATAATGAAACCCTTACTTTAAGTTGTCAACAGCCCTCAAGAGATTTTTAAGGGTACGATGTTGTTAAAAACTCAATAAATAGGTTCCTTAAGGATCATTTATGATAATAGATACATTGCTATAATAAAATATGGTTTGGAAAGAATGGTTACCCCGTCTGAAATGTATTGGGTTATACTTGGTCTAAATAAGCACCGATCAGTACGTAAAAAATACTTACCGAAATGCGTTATATGAATGAAAGTTACCGAGTCTATCGATGAAGATTTGCTTGAGTTTGAGGAGATTCATGAATTCACAAACGTTACTCTGAGTAGTTTAGGTTTTAATATCACAGTCCGCGTCCAAAAATTACATGTTGCCGAAAGTCATCCATCTTCCTCGTCGGTTCATAGACGGGTTTCGTTGCCTCGCGTACCGATTCTGGAAGATCCCGGGGTCGTACCTGTAGATGTCCCTCCTCACAGCATGAGGCGTCCTTCCGAAGCGAAATTGTGAAATGTCTTCCCGCACTTCGCCGGAGTTTCTTCTTAAATAGCTGCTCGGGCTTTTGTCAAGTCGATCGTCGTTTTCCTGGAAACTGAATCAATTAGAGACCATTGTACGACGAAAAATGCAGAATCTAAAAAACGTGTGGTTCTACAAAACGTAATTTCAGTTGCCCTATCAAAACCATATTTATTATTTCTACAAATTATGAATTTCAAATAACTGAGTTTGCAAGGTAGGAAGGAAACTCGAAAAAAAATATATTACATAACTATTAATAAATACAAAATATTTTGTCGACATAAGGCACTGACTGTACAAAGATTTTCATCAGTTTGTAATTAAGTGGAATGCTAGTGCAGTGGTACTGAGAATCGGACGAATCTTAGAATTGGAGTGTTTAGACAATATAAAAAGCTGGAATTTTAGTAGTAGCTTAATGGTTTGAGGTAACTCGAGAGCATGTTACGGACTAAGACTCTTGCGACGAAGTTATGGAAACCCATTTCAATAAAAACGGAGTTAAATACTACGTTGTCTATGTCCATGGTCTCGCTGCTCTAAGTTCGGATATTTCTTGCAAAGGTTGATTTTTAGGGAGTTAAAAAGCCATCCAACTGTCTGAAACTAGAAGTCAGTTACAAGGTAAGGAGACCAGTGATCAGTTGAATTCCCTCGCAGCTAATTCCGTTCCTAATCTGTCTAACGTGCTGAAATATATGTGGAGTTCTTTTTATGGGATCTAGTGTGAACAAACCAACATATGAAGGTGTTAAGTACTGTACCGCAGGTGAAGGTGTACTGTACTGTTAAGTGTATACTGCGTTTAGATAATGTTCCATTGATGACGTGTTTAATTAATTTTAGGAGCATAAAACACTGGTGCCCGTTAACTCGTAGACTAGTACCGTTGACTTAGATTGACCGTACACTCCATTTTATAACTATTTACAGTTCATTGATCTGCGCAAAAGTTCTATCCGAAAATAATAAACCCACGTGATAAAATTGGAATCGTTTTTTTTTACACAGCATTTACAATTAAAACAACATCTTTGAGGTTTAGTGTAATACATCTTTAACGGGGGTACACACTTTACCCAAATTATATTCTGCAATAAAGATGAATTTTTATATTACTACCGATCATGATAAAACCATCACTGAAAATAAAACGCTGCAAATTCTTTCACTAGGGTTTCTTATTCAATGATTCATGATTTGAATTTCTACTAAGCTTTGAAGTGTGCGTGTTTCAACAGGTGAAAGAGCAATTATTGAATTTCAGGAGGCACACAAATACGATCAACTGATCAATCCAAATAGGATTTTGGTTGAGAACCGATTTAAGTGCTCTATGCATGTCTCCGAAATTCAATAATCGCTCTATCACCTGTGAAACACGCACACTCCAAAGCTTAGTAGAAGTTCAAATCATGAGTCATTGAATAATAAATAATAAATAAATGAATAAATAATAAAGAATTTGCAACGTTTTTCAAGTGCGATTACAATGGAAAAACATGTAGTGAATGTGGATGCAAATGTTGGCACCATAAATCGGTCCACACATCGGGAATGGTTTGAGCTACGGACCTGGGGTGGGGCTCATTCGATTCCTCATGGAAAGTTCTTTAAAAAAAGTCCAAATTTAGGCCGCCTTGGCTTTTTTGAGGTTCTTAGGGATTTTACAAAACTTTGACCACCCTTAAAGGGCATTTTGAATTAAGTGAGAGAGCTGGCTAAAGAATTGGGGCGTTGTCGGACCAACATGGATTTTTCCTGAAAATTTCAGATTTTTTGCTCCAGCCGTTTTGAAGAAATCCACGTGCGAACGGCGGACAGACGGAAAAATTTTTATTGCAGATTTGGATTCTACACCCGTTGAAACGTAAACCATTAAATTTTCAGGGGGGTTAGAATTTTTTTTTGTTTTTTGTTCAAGAGCGATTACAATGGTTTAATATTGAATAATAAACCAAAATTGAGTAATCATTGTTTATGTAGAAGCAAAGTGTATAGGGTCTAACATTTTAGTATGATTAAAGACTTTTTTAGTGGTCATTTCTGAGATCAATCTGTGATATAAGGTCTATAGGGTGTGACTGATAGAGGCTAAGCCCAGCTAATCTAATCCCTGAGAACTTAATCGACATTGGATGAAATGTGTGAGTTGTGAATGAACAAGAACATTGATTTGTGCGTCTACATAGGGATTGAGTTAGCAGCGATGAAATTCACTGTGAACCACCAACCTATTAAAGTCAACCTTTTACGATTATAAGGATTAGCGGGCAGGCAGACATTTAAACAATGATCGACACTTTCTGTTCCTGCTCGAAAACAATTACGGTTCTGTAAGGCATTTTTCCCCCTCAGAAGGTTTTGCCGTCTTGTTGTACATCCATGAAATGACTCAAATAAATTCAAGATGCAGTATTTAATGGCCTGTCCACAATGACGTACAAAGTTGGTGTTGATCTAATTATTGGATTTAAAATAAAAAGTTTCAGGATAATAAATACAACGGGCAGGTGTATCTACTACTGTTTCATCCGAAAATTATGAAATGAACAAGAAAACAGAACGGATTTAGGCCGCTAATAAGCTTCCTCAAAGATACAAGGTTTCGAACAGTAATGACGATTGAACAACCATTGCTGTTATTAACAACTAGTCAGAGCAAAGAGTTGAATTTGAATGACGAACTAAGGTCACCATTGTTTTACAATTCTACTAACCTGTTTGAATTCGGAGCCTGAACAGAGTCCAAAATCCACTTCACTTGCTTCCCATCACAAACTTCAAAATGACCAGAGAAATATCCAATTACAGGCTTCTTACCGTCTGGACAACAGGAGCGACTAGGGGGTTTCTGTCTCAGAGGGTCGTTGGTTGCAGAAGTTGGACTTTCCAGGCCGGTGGATGGACCAGGCTGCTGAGGATTCAGTGAGTCAGGGGATCCATTTGGTATGCGACTGCCAGGATCTGAAGATTGGGGATATTGTTGATTTCTTCTTGGTTGTTGATTTTGTGATCCAAAAGGTTCATTTTGTTGAGGACTTTGCTGATTATTAGGGTCAACAGATTGAGGCTGCTGCGGTCTTCTTCTACATTGTTTTCGTTGCGGATTGTTATTAGGGTCGGATTGAGGTTGTTGATTTTGTGGTGTGAATGGCCCATTTTGTTGAGGTCTTTGCTGGTTATTAGGGTCAAAAGATTGTGGTTGCTGTGTTTGAGGATTGTTATTAGGGTCGGATTGAGGTTGTTGATTCTGTGGTGTGAATGGTCCATTTTGTTGAGGTCCTTGCTGGTTGTTAGGGTCAAATGATTGAGGTTGCTGGAGTCTTCTTTTACATGGTTTTCTTTGTTGTCCAGATGTTGGTGAGTTGGTTGGACCCTGTGTTTGTGGATAGTTATTAGGGTCGAATTGAGGTTGTTGATTCTGTGGTGTGAATGGTCCATTTTGTTGAGGTCCTTGTTGGTTGTTAGGGTCAAATGATTGAGGTTGCTGTGTTTGAGGATTGTTATTAGGATAGGATTGAGGTTGTTGATTCTGTGGTGTGAATGGTCCATTTTGTTGAGGTCCTTGCTGGTTGTTAGGGTCAAAAGATTGTGGTTGCTGTGTTTGAGGATTGTTATTAGGATAGGATTGAGGTTGTCCATTCTGTGGTGTGAATGGTCCATTTTGTTGAGGTCCTTGCTGGTTGTTAGGGTCAAATGATTGAGGTTGCTGCGGTCTTCTTCTACATTGTTTTCGTTGTGGTACAGATGGTGGTGAGTTGGTTGGACCCTGTGTTTGAGGATCGTTATTAGGATAGGATTGAGGTTGTCGATTCTGTGGTGTGAATGGTCCATTTTGTTGAGGTCCTTGCTGGTTGTTAGGGTCAAAAGATTGTGGTTGCTGTGTTTGAGGATTGTTATTAGGATAGGATTGAGGTTGTCCATTCTGTGGTGTGAATGGTCCATTTTGTTGAGGTCCTTGCTGGTTGTTAGGGTCAAATGATTGAGGTTGCTGGAGTCTTCTTCTACATGGTTTTCGTTGTTGTCCAGATGTTGGTGAGTTGGTTGGACCCTGTGTTTGTGGATAGTTATTAGGGTCGAATTGAGGTTGTTGATTCTGTGGTGTGAATGGTCCATTTTGTTGAGGTCCTTGCTGGTTGTTAGGGTCAAATGATTGAGGTTGCTGTGTTTGAGGATTGTTATTAGGATAGGATTGAGGTTGTCCATTCTGTGGTGTGAATGGTCCATTTTGTTGAGGTCCTTGCTGGTTGTTAGGGTCAAATGATTGAGGTTGCTGTGTATTAGGATTGAGGTTGTTCTTTGTGTGTCCAGATGATTGTTGCTGTGTTTGTGGATAGTTATTAGGATAGGATTGAGGTTGTTGATTCTGTGGTGTGAATGGTCCATTTTGTTGAGGTCCTTGCTGGTTGTTAGGGTCAAATGATTGAGGTTGCTGTGTTTGAGGATTGTTATTAGGGTCGGATTGAGGTTGTTGATTCTGTGGTGTGAATGGTCCATTTTGTTGAGGTCCTTGCTGGTTGTTAGGGTCAAAAGATTGTGGTTGCTGTGTTTGAGGATTGTTATTAGGATAGGATTGAGGTTGTCCATTCTGTGGTGTGAATGGTCCATTTTGTTGAGGTCCTTGCTGGTTGTTAGGGTCAAATGATTGAGGTTGCTGCGGTCTTCTTCTACATTGTTTTCGTTGTGGTACAGATGGTGGTGAGTTGGTTGGACCCTGTGTTTGGGGATCGTTATTAGGATAGGATTGAGGTTGTCGATTCTGTGGTGCGAAAGGTCCATTTTGTTGAGGTCCTTGCAGGTTATTAGGGTCAAAAGATTGTGGTTGCTGTGTTTGAGGATTGTTATTAGGATAGGATTGAGGTTGTCCATTCTGTGGTGTGAATGGTCCATTTTGTTGAGGTCCTTGCTGGTTGTTAGGGTCAAATGATTGAGGTTGCTGCGGTCTTCTTCTACATTGTTTTCGTTGTGGTACAGATGGTGGTGAGTTGGTTGGACCCTGTGTTTGGGGATCGTTATTAGGATAGGATTGAGGTTGTCGATTCTGTGGTGCGAAAGGTCCATTTTGTTGAGGTCCTTGCAGGTTATTAGGGTCAAAAGATTGTGGTTGCTGTGTTTGAGGATTGTTATTAGGATAGGATTGAGGTTGTCCATTCTGTGGTGTGAAAGGTCCATTTTGTTGAGGTCCTTGCTGGTTGTTAGGGTCAAATGATTGAGGTTGCTGCAGTCTCCTTCTACATTGTTTTCGTTGTGGTACAGATGTTGGTGAGTTGGTTGGACCCTGTGTTTGAGGATCGTTACTAGGATAGGATTGAGTTTGTAGATTCTGTGGTGTTAAAGGTCCATTTTGTTGAGGGCCTTGCTGGTTGTTCGGGTCATTCGACTGAGGACTGGCGTCAGAAGCGGATCGTTTGGGGAAACAATCTTTAAGGAGTTTGCAGATAGCCTCATTGCTTAAGGCCTGATTGGCGGATGAATCATACACTGACAAATGATTATCCGAGTACAGGCACACTTTCAAGTTATTATGGCGCGGTATGATCATAACATCCTTAGTTACAATTGGCTTCCCGGTTGAACTTGCCGTGGAATGGTGAGCTAGCACTCCCAACTGAAAAAAAAAAAAAATCAATTTTACTATCGTCAAATTCTTCAAAAGTCAATTTAGAAGTTTAAAAGGTAATGCAGACATGAAATCCTTATACATTGTTTAGAGTAACTGAATCGGTCTTTGGGCCTTACCAACTGTACGTCAATAAAACCTTAATTCAATTTTTTTTTTTTTTTTTCAATGTAGTTATTCAAAATTATTCACATTGTCTTTTTGACGTATGACGTTACTTTTCAACAAACATATTATTGGCTGATTAATGTATCTCGCACTAACATTCGAGGTCTATGAAACGAATGTTTTAAATACTCAAAGAAAATCGTTCAGCACTTATTGGAAAATATCTCCTTTACCTCTGACACAATTTCTATCTGAGCAAATATATCGTTCTACTCTCCGTGCTTTATGGTATTTTGCAATTCCAAATTTGTTCTCTCAATGTCGATTTGGATTTCGTTATTCAACCACTCTGATCAACTCTGTGTGGTTGTAGGGGATTACTCAAGCTGTTCATAATTGTTTAACCTTGTGAGGCTCTTTGCGGATTTTTCGCCACTACTTTATTTTATGCCTTTTAATGTAAGGCTTCACACTTCCTTGTAGTAAAATGTTAATTGTTTGAAGGTATATTCTTCCCTGGATCTTGAACTCCATAATCCTTACTAAATCTGTACAAAAATGCCATTTTGGTGAATGGTAATAGCTGATCCTAATTGTCTTGATGATTTGATCAGTGTTTAGTTGAATCATGCAACTTTCTTTATTCAAACATTTATCACGTTCAACAAAGGCGTCAACTTGAAGCTTGCTTGATGATGAACGGTCTCCGATTAAATTGTATATAATCAAACAATCCAAATCAATAAAAATCAAATCTATCGCATTTCTCTGAAACGTTATTGTGGCGAATGACAATCAATTTTCACTGATAATCATTATCTCTTCAGTTGCGCCTACTTGAAGGTGTTAATTTTAACAGATATTTGGCGTTAATATACTAGAGGGACTCAGCTTTCATAACAATTAGTATCTTTCAAATTACTTAATTTATTTCATTTATGTTAATAGATCAAGATTCAATAATTATTTGACGTTTTCTGTGGTGCTGCATTTTTATAGACGTTTTACACGAAGGAAAATCGGCGCAATACACCTCTCCAAAATAGACTTTCTGGATAACGAGGAAATCCAGTTAAAGTAGTAAACTTAAGAAACGAATGAAGTTCTGTTTTTTAAACTTTTGCCCAATAAGTACCGGATGTCCGAGTCCTTTATCATTAGGTGGTCAACCTAAAATCAATCAAGATACGCGGGTGAATCACTAAACAAATTTCAAAACGTTTTTTAAACAGTTTTAACACCGTTTAGGGACTGTTTAGACACGGATTGGGGAATGCTCACGTAACGCGAATAACGGTGACCGATTTAATTGGAATGCCAAGCTAAAAGGAGGACACTCATGGATGAGAGTGTAAATATTATAAGCACCATCTTCCCCAGTCAATTATTTGATAATGGTGAAATGGTTTCTCTCAGTAATTAAGTTAGTCGAGTAAGCTTCGTTGACATGTTCCTTCGCTATTTATGGATGTAGAGAATTTTCGCAGTTGCAGTTGTGTTATTTTCAATTAATGAAAATGCGTGTTAGCCATTTTTCCCAAAGTTACGAATAGTAAGAAACTCACAGATTTTGTACCTAATGGAAAATAATATTTCATAGAAGAATTTACTGATTGATTTTTCTATTTTTTCTGAATAAATCCCCATTTTCATTTATTCGATATTCACAGTAGAGGTGAATATCAAAATGGCTTCAAGCTAACAAGTGATTGGTATAAGACTCAGTATTATTGGATTCAAATTGTTTGGAATACATGGACAAAAATCCTAGAAGATACCTAGATCCTAGTGTTAAGCTCATGAATCTATCCCACAAATCTTTAGGTTTATCTACTCATTAAAAAGTATATATGAAAACGTCAATGCATCCAGCAGAAAGGAAATTTGGAATCACTAATGTTAGAAGAGATATAACGAAAGGATGAAACTACATATCAAAATTCGGCATCCTAGAAGGAAAACGTAAACTGACACAAGTGTGGTGTAAAGAGAAGGAACAAAT